>ML300783.1:0-45379 GCA_005239505.1 Nicotiana paniculata
AGGATCTTTGTGCATCAATCTACCTACATAGAAAAGGTACTGAAACGGTTTTACATGGATGGATCACATCCATTAAATACTCCGGTGGTTGTTCGATCACTTGATGTGAATAAGGATCCATTCCGACCTCGAGAATAGAATGAAGAGCTACTTGGTCCTGAAGTACCATATCTTAATGCAATTGGTGCACTAATGTATCTTGCCAACACTACAAGNGAATCAAACACATATTGCGGTATCTAAAAGGAACTACCCGTATGGGCTTATTTTATGGCAATAATTGCCGTCCCGATCTTGTTGGTTATGCCGATGCTGGGTATTTATCTGATCCACACAATGCCCGATCTCAAACAGGTTATGTGTTTACCTGTGGAGGCACTGCCATATCTTAGCGATCGACTAAGCAATCGATCGTGGCTACATCATTTAATCATGCAGAGATAATTGCTATTCATGAAGCAAGTCGAGAATGCGTGTGATTGAGGTCTATAATACATCTTATTCGAGACAAATGTGGTTTGAAGTGTGACAAACTACCCACGATTTAGTATGAAGACAATGCAGCATGCATAGCACAATTGAAGGGAGGATTCATAAAAGGAGATAGGACAAAACATATTTCACCAAAGTTATTCTTCACACATGATCTTCAAAAGAATGGTGATATTAGCGTGCAACAGATTCGTTCAAGTGATAATATGACTGATTTGTTCACAAATTCTCTACCAACATCAACCTTCGAGAAGCTAATACACAAGATTGGGATGCGAAAACTCAAGGATGTGAATTGATGCTCTCATCAAGGGGAGTTAATGCGCGTTGCACTCTTTTTCCCTTACAAGGTTTTGTCCTACTGGATTTTCCTTGCGAGGTTTTTAACGAGGCAACCAAAAGGCGCATTTCTAAATACGTGTACTCTTTTTCCTTTTCTAGAATTTTTTTCCCATTGCGTTTTATTTTAGTTAAGATTTTAATGAGGCACATTATTTGTTGAATAGACATTCAAGGGGGAGTGTTATAAATAGAATTCTATTTATGGTGAATGTCTATATTCTAGAGAGATTCTAGGGTTTGTTACTTGGTGGCTAAGTCACTCTTTCCCTATAAATAGAGAGGTCCTCTTCCATTGTAATTCATCCCAAAATTCAATAAGAGTTTCGTCTCTCTTTCTCTACAATATTGTTCTTCTTCTTTTATTGTTTATAACAAATGTTATAATTTTCATACAAACATATACTATAATCTTTTTGCATATTTCAACAAATATTAAATAACCCCACAAACTTTTCCTGACCCACAACTAGCATTTAATTTGCCCATGTCACAATCTTTGTTAAATTATTTCATTATAACGGCCAAGATGCCATGTATGGGCAGGGGAATGTGCGTATGTATTTCCATTGTGTCTCAATACACACGTGTATTAGTTGTCAATTGATTAAAAATAATCCGAAAACGAAAAACTAAGGTGAAGTTAGTCTATGTACACTATCACACAAAGATAAAAACCAAAACGGAAAATTGTGAAAAAATATGTAACGCTAACAACTTGTTTGGATAGTTGTTACATGTTGTATTGTATCGTATTGTATTGTTATTTTAATTAAAATATTTATTTTGATTGTTATTTAAATTTATTATATCGTATCGTTAAATCCATCGTTACGCAACGACAAAAAAGTATCACTTTATGGAACGATGAATTTAGTGTTTTGGCGTCGTTATCTTACCTTTTTCTCTCATCTTGCCCTTCTTTATTATTAAATAATCATATTTTATTCTTATCCTGCTTTTTATATAATAATTCTACCATGTATTCTATTTTTTCTTAATAATATTACAATTTTTTTTATATTGTTGGTGTGTGACATCATGAAACGTCGGCAAACGATATAATCTATCAAAATATTGTATTCATCAAACAATACAATATAATATAATACAATACGATACATTATGAAACTAGTTTCAGTATAAAAAATGATTTCAGTATAAAACATGGTATCGTTTATCCCCTTTTTTGGTGTTGTGGTCAAGATATGTTAGTGATGAAATCAATTTATTTCTATGTCTGGCGTGAGTAATCAATTAGAATAAGATTTTTGTCAAGTATCAATTAGATTAGGGTCATTTTTATTCTTACTTCTTAAAAATATGTGAATTGAGCAACTTAATTAGATATATGATCTTAATTTAAATGTATTATTTACAACTGATCTCCCCGATACTATGTAAAATGAAGGAGAAAGATTTTGCATTTCTTAAAGCCATAATTAATACTTGTATAACTATACATAAATTAGGCGTTATCTCGTACCTTATACAACATGGAATAACTAATATCAATGTTAACTAAAAATATGTATTAATTCGAAATTTACATTTACTGACACCGTAAAGAATTTTCACTATTTATGTATTTAACTTGTCGTAATAACTAATTGGTCCGATTTTTTAAGTTATTACTTTCACTTTCTCCGAATGATTATTATTTGATATAATTATTCTTAAGTTACATGATAATGTTAGAACTTTTTTAGTATATAAAAGATAAACTCAATGATTTATATATAACTAATCTATAATACTCGAGTATCATAATGGGATCTACGATTGTACATGTGTACTGCGTCTATACGTTGTCGATATTCCGAGGACACATACGCACAAATCACTTTGGCAAACAACATACCAACAATATTTTATTATTTATGTAATTTAATAGTACAATGTACAGTAACATTTTTTGAATATTTTAATTAAAAGACTAATAAAGTATAACAGGAAAAGAAAGTGTTGAATAGAAAAATAAAAGGAGAAAGGAGGTGATTACAGGTGCATTATTCCATTAGTAGTAGAACACAGCAAAGGAAAGACCCTCCTTAAAACGAGGTACTCTCCGACAATTTCGTCTCTCTCTCTCTATAAGACTCTTTCCTTTCTCCTTTAACCCCACCCCCTCCACCCTATATCCCCCATACCCACTGCCACCCTTGTGTTCACTTCTCTCCATAGCTACTGCTTACCTATACATACATATAGCTTTTGTCCCTAATATTCTGTTTTTGTGACAAAATACTGAACTTCGTTCTTTAAAGTTTACTCTTTTTTCACTTTCAAGAATCTGAAGCTGTTTTTTTTTGGTTCAAACCCTTGTTGGGTTTTCAATTCCTGAGCCTAAGGTATGTTTTTCAATCTTTTTCTTGGTTTTTGGTGCTGCCATGGAGGTTGTTGTGCAATGATTTAAGCCCATGGTGGTGTTGCGTGAGCTGATCAGATTTATTACAGCTTTTTAGTTGTATTGATGTTAGTGTGTGCTTAAATTAATTGTTATTTAAGTATGCATTTAATGTTTCAGTGTAGTAATCTTGCAAACAAGTTTCTCCAAGTAACGTTTTCCTGTTCATTTAATTTTCTCCCCTATTTTTTTGAATTCCTTTTAGTTTTTTTGGATCCTGTTGAAAACATCAGTTTCTTTCATTAATACTTTGAATTCGTTATGGGGTCGTCATCTTATTTGTAAAACGTAGAAAAAAAGTAGAGTGCTAGGAATTTCACCGTCCTTTCTTTTATTTTTATTTGGAATCACGATACTCTCAATTAAATTATCTTTTTGCAGAAAGACTGATGTTTTTTTTCCTGGTTCAATCATGGATAAATATAGAACAACTCCTATTTATTAGTTTAAAACTTAAGTTGTCGGTTGGACCTTTTTAGAGGAGTCTTGATGCCATGTGAACAACAATTGTTGTTCAGAGAAAAATTGTGGCATACATGAAAATCAAACAAGGTAGCAACTGCTAGTGGAGTTTGTCAACTTTGCAAAACTCCTGTGTGTCACTTTATCTTTTTATCGTCATATTCTTTATTGTATGCAAATTAGACTTTTACCAATTGACAACACAACCTCTTCTAAAAAAGATTTTCTTTTTCTTTTTTCGGTCTGTGGGTGGGATTGGATGGAGGGGAGTGAATGATTTGCCTGGTAATAGTTGGCTACTGCTGAACTTGCAACTACTTTGTTTTTGTTGATAATGGTGGTGTACACGCCAATTTGGACACCTCGATTATTCCACATGCTATCTTCCACCCGGTAAATTTATCCACCAATGCTTAGGCAAGAAGTTACCTAGCCTTTTTATCGTTGCTGGTTCTCCCATAGTTTTGACGTACTTCATTCACCTAATTGCTGGTCTCCCATAGTTTTCACTCACATCATTCACCGCTAGGCCACGCCAAGCAACCGGTAGGGACCCTAGAATGCATATAATGAGTCCTGCGTCTTGATTATGTACTTGTGTGGGTAACTCATCATCTCATGGCCTGTTCAGGTTTTAGAATGTTGGTGGCTAGAGCCTTTTTGGTTTCTGTCCATAAAAGGTACCATAAAAAAGATTGTTTAGAGATGTCATGCGCTTTGATAACAGGTTAAATAGGCTGAGTGGGGAGAGCTACTAGGCCATCTTATGCAGGTTTTAATATCATCTAGTATTCCAACAACAACAACCGAGTGTAATCCCTCGAGTGGGGTCTGGGGAGGGTAGGATGTACGCAGCCTTACCCCTACCCTGGAAGGGTAGAGAGACTGATTCCGATAGACCCTCGGCTAAGAAATCATCTAGTACTCCAGTTGTGATCAAACTAACAGCTAGCACAACATTCTTTTCCTTCTGTACGTTGTTTGCTAGATTGGGAATTCCTTTGGAGATCCTATACTAGAAACAATGTTTTATCAGCTTATGGATTGAAGAAATGAGATAATTGTCCATGTCTTCATATATATTTTGCATAAATTCTTTGTTAACATTAGTCGTTCATAAGTGTGTTTTTGGTGCAGCTTACAATGAGAGCTTTTTCGATTTTATATTCGCCCTCAACAGGCAATTAAGTAATGGCGGTGCTTCTGATGAAGAAGAGGAGTGTGTTCCTTGATGGGGTATGTTAAATGCATTGTGGTTAGGAATTACTATTGACCTGATTATCTGGGCAAATAATGCATACGTTTATTATATGTAACTTGTAAAAAATCGCAGGGAGCATGTGGAGTAAAGATGAGACAGCTACCGTTTATGTGGATCATCTGTATAGTTATGTTGTTTATTGTATATAGGACCACTAATTATCAGTATCAACAGACAGAGGTATGATTTGCTAACATTTGGTACTTCTGTTTTTGATATTTAAACTGTTGAGTGTGAATAAGAGATATGTTTCCTTTTATGAAACACGGAGAAGCTGGCTGATAGATTTTTGGCATTTAAGTTTCTATTTTGACCTTCTAATTCTGCTTTACCTAAACCTTGATACAGTTTTGCTGATGAACATTTTCTCTTCTCTGTTTACCTTTTCAGATAGAGTCGAGGTTGGATCCATTTTATTCTTCGCAGGTAGTTATGTTTTTTTTTTCGTACTTAAAATTTTCTAGCTTTCTATACCTTACAGCACAAGGTAGTGGCAATAGGATTAGCTTTTCGAAACCAAAAAGTTTAAATCATCAATGGCATTTCTTTCTATCTAAATTGATCGATGCTGAACATAAATAAGCAACGGAGCATTGTAAGTGGTAGAGTGGCCTCAGCATGATCTGCTTAGGTTCAGTACCTAAAATAGAACTTTCTGGCTTTTGTGTGAACTAGCTTGCCCATATAAAATTCTTATGTCACTTGGATGCCATTTATCTTTCAACCAGGACCCTAGTTTGGATATGAGAAGTTTGAACAGTTTGCCTCGTGGTATTATCCAAGCAAGATCAGATCTTGAATTAAAGCCTCTGTGGTCAACAAGTAGTTCGAAGTCGAAAGCAAAGGTTTTCATCTACTCCTTAACTCTGAAAAATGGAGCAACATACTATTGATGCTGATATCTTATTTGTTACCATGCTTATCCAAGATATTATATCACTCAGTCCTCCAGGCTTCATGCATCTGATTTGTGGCTGTGTTGTGTCTCCATTTTCAGGCTAGCAATTCTAGCTGTCATAACTTGTTGGCAGTGCCAGTTGGCATTAATCAGAAGAGCAATGTTGATGCACTTGTCCAAAAGGTATAACATCTAATTTATGTTTCTTATGGACTGGGTTATGTTTTTAGTATTTTTTGACTTCACTACCTTATTTATATCTATAGCCTAATTTTATGATATTCAGTTTCTTTCAGAGAATTTTACTATCATTCTATTCCACTATGATGGTAATGTTGATGGGTGGGAGGATCTCCAATGGAGTAAAGATGCCATTCATATTGTCGCTCACAATCAGACGAAATGGTAAGAAACACATCTTGTAGTTTGTAGGGGATTAAATCGAAATAGGCAGATTTAGGGACAATAATGGGAAAATTTTGACCACCTTAACGTGCACTATTGCCTATGATTTGGAAGTGCTGTTCAACTGACCATCAGTGTGATTTCAGTGAAACAGAGAATCCTTATTCCTCAGGCCACAATGTGCTGGAAATTAGTCTGCGCTGTTGATTAATAAATGTTTTGTTTACTGATCCAACAAAAAGGTTGCTGGAAATTAGTCTGCATCATAACCATCAATACACTGTTACCTTTTTCTGAACAAATGATAATATATTGTTTTTCATGAGTCCTGACACGATAATTGAACTCCTAGATAGTATAATATAAGTAGATTCATCTCTTGGCTGGATGTGAAGTGTTATTCAACTTCTTTAAGATCCTATTATGGCCTACTTTTTTTTATGCATAAGTTCTCTTCGTGTGGAGCTCTATTCTATAAATATCTCACCATTGTATAATTTGATGCAGGTGGTTTGCAAAGAGATTTTTACATCCTGCAGTTGTTTCAGCCTACGATTACATTTTCCTTTGGGATGAAGATTTGGGTGTGGAGAATTTCCATCCCGGAAGGTAGGATGATTGCACAAATTTGACGTTGCCTTTTTGTTTATCTTATATTTTTAATCCACCAATATATACATTTGATACAAGTCTTCACCCCTGATATGGGACGGCTCCAAGGCTAGGCCAGTGAGGCCGTTGCCTTAGGCCCCCAAAATTTGAAGACCCCAAATTTACTTTACTCTTATTCTTATTATTAACTACATACAATATAATTTATCTAAATAATTATTATAAAGAAAAGTGTTACAGTATATTTTTTTGTTATTTGATTGAGGTTATTTTATACCATTAAGTTCATAAATTATGATAACTTTTTTCGCTCATTAATTAGTATATTTGCTTCACTCTTCATTTTTAATTTTATCCTATTTATACAGAAATTGAGTTATATATATTGACAACATAATGAATCTCTTTTACAATCTTCTCTGAAACTGCATGAACACAAAAACATTCATGCACCGGTTTTCTTTTAGTGCAATTCAACATATTATATTTGGTTATTTACAATTTATTTTAGATATTCACCAATAAATGCTACTCAATAGAATGAACTACAATTATCGTTTAAATTGATGAGAAGGAGTAAATATTTTTGACACCGTCAATGCTCAAAAGTTAAGCTATTACGTTATGTACGTTTATTTCTTTTTCTTGTTTGTGATGATAGCCAAATTAAAATTTTCACTTTGAGTTCCGGACCTCAACATCCGATAATCCACTACTTTATTCTTTGTTGTCTTATCCCTAATTTTTTTTAAATTAGCTATTTTTAATGATTAATTTATTGTTAGAAAACAAATTTTGTTGTTAGTGTAAAAATTTAATAAAATAAATTTAAGTTCCTCTCAATATAGTTTTGCCTTAGGCCACAAGATCAGTTGAGCCGTGAGCCGCCCCTGCCCCTGCCCCTGCCCTGATGAGTATTGTGAATAGTGATTCTATGAACTCGTTTTCTAGAAATAAGCACATATAATCATTTCATACCAACAGACAACTTGATGCAAGTCATTTACTCCTGGTGGGTTATTGTGAATAATGATTCAGTAACTCCTATTTAGAAATAAGCAAAATGTAATCATTTTAAACTTAGATTAGTAGTGATTTTGTTTCTATGATCCTGATTGTTTTTCTTCCTCTTTTAATTCAAGCACTTGGCATCAAAAGTCTTGGCATGTTTCCAAGCTTTTAGGAGATGAACAATTTGCAGTTGCTTCATTTGGTATCTACAGTTTATTGTGTTTAAATTATCAAGTCAATGGATGTTTTTCTGTAGCTTACTCAACCATGATCCCTTTTTTGGGGGGCTTCTTGTCCTAGAAGGATGGTTGTCAATCATCATTATAGCAAGTTAGCAACAATTCTCTTACTTGTCTCTTTGCTAATTTTCTTTCATTTGCACCCTTTTATGTTTTAGGTATCTTGAAATTGTTAAATCTGAAGGACTGGAAATTTCTCAGCCAGCTTTAGACCCGAATTCAACTGGTATCCATCATAGAATCACAATACGAAGCAGAACAAATAGGTTCCACAGGTAAGTCTGTCTGGTTGGCAACTGTTCAAATTCAACCTGTTAGTCGACCTCCTTCGGGTGATCACTAATGTGAAATTCCTTTTTGCAGAAGGGTCTACGACATTAGAGGTAGTACAAAGTGTTCAGACGAAAGTGAAGGTCCTCCATGCAGCGGGTAAGCATAACACAGTTACGGGATCAGATTGTTATAAGCCTTTGCGCATTGGGTTGTCACGATAAGCTTTTGCATTCAGTTCTTGATATTCAAGTTGACCGGTGATTGTTATTAGCCTTTAGGCATTGTTTGGTCTGGATAAGCTCTTTCTGTAATTTTGAGAATATTTAACTTCTCCAGGGTCTTGAGTTAGATAAATGTTCTCCCGGATCTTTCTGTATCATGCATTAGCAGAATACGTTAACTCACTCTCCTTTTACAGATTTGTGGAGGGAATGGCTCCGGTCTTTTCAAGATCTGCGTGGCTTTGTGCCTGGCATCTTATACAGGTAGAACTTGGTTTCTCTCTGAGCTGAGGTCAGACATTTTCAGAACATCATTAAATCAACCTATCCACTTATGATTATATAATCCGGAATAGGAATATAAATTTGAGAAGTGCTGTTGGATTTTGATATTTCGGCTTTTAGATTTGAATGGAGCAGGCGAAGTATTCTAGAAGTATTTGGATTGAGGGCCTGAGTTTTAGTCACTTTGTTTAGTTGATCATTGAGTGGTATCTTTTAAGAATTCTGGCAACTGAATATTGGAATTTAACTGTGTGTGCCTATGCTCTATGTTACTTTTTTGTTATTGGGTGGGGAGCACTGTTTCTTAGAGTTAATGATTATGTGTTGTTTGTTTGGAACTTAAAAACAGTTTCTTTAAACCGTTGTATTTTCTCATCTTATGATCATGTCTATTTTCATTTTGGGTTGAAATGCTTGCATACTGTTCATGTGCTTTCACTTAAATTAGCAAAGCTCAACTAGGTGCTTGGATTACTTTTCACTTGCACTTCTTAAATGTCATGTGGACACTCTATCTACTTGTTCATACTCCTAACTGCTTTCTTTTTCCGCTCTCGTGCTGATTAAGTGAGCTTCTAATGGTTCCTCTTTCCTGTCAGAATGATCTTGTTCATGGGTGGGGAATGGACATGAAACTTGGTTATTGTGCACAGGTGCGTTTACTTTTCGTGGCTGCTAAATTTTGGTTTACTTCTTTTCGACTTGTTAATTTAATAATATGGGCCTCTCATCCGTTCCTGTGAATGCCTTTATGTTCGCTTACTCTGATAGTAGATTAATTTTCATGCCTTTCTTCTCTAGAGTGTAGTAGTGCACAATAGAACTTCTGGAATTTAAATTGCTAAACATTTTTATTTACTCTCTAAAACTGTATGTTCATATCTCATGATGACCTGTTTCAAGTTTAATGTTCTTGAATCATTCTAAATTCATCAAACTCCTCGCTCACAAAATATCATCATTTTATCTCATGACCTGTTTCAAGTTTATTTTGAATCATTCCTAATTCATCAAACTCCTCTCACAAAGACATCATTAGTTTATCTCTTCGTCAAATCTGGTTATTGCCTTGTTAGAGTGTTACTAAACATTTTCCCATGTATATGTATTAGCTTGTACAACTGAGATGTTAGCTCTTTCAGTGTGGAAACAAGCAAAATGCTAGCCTTTGCTGGCTTTCTGCTTTCTGAGAAGAATAGCCGGGACTAAAGGTCTTGGTAATTTCCTTTTATGGGGCGTATATTTTAGTAAAGCTGAACAGCCCGACTGCTTAACATCACTAAACTTTTCACGTTCTCGTATCACCTGAAAATGTGAACTTCACGTCTTGAGTTTATTTATGGCATGAAACCGCTCGCAATATGGATCTAGCTTATTGATATGTTCGAGAAAACTCTACTTGAATCCATTTAATTTTTTTAAACGACAAACCTGTGCTCAAAAATCAAAATATTTTGAGCACGGGTTTTTATGGTCCAAGTGTATCTTGTCTCAAGTACGAATTATTTTCCTTGATTAACAATAATTGTAGTTTTTCCAATATTTTGGGTTCCTTAATTTTCTTTCTTCCCCATAAAGGAAATAGGGTAATTAGGTGGTATACACTATGTATATGTATTTTAGAACTCTTTCTAACGACTTATGCATTTTGTTATCATTTCCAATCGGATGCTTCATTAATCCAACTAGTGGACGATTATAAATGGATCAATTTTTTTGATTTCTACTGGTTTCATCATGGTCACTTCCTCTAGACTTAAATGCCATTACGCTAGCAAAGATTGATTGGATTCTTGATATGTAGATGTTGGTAATGTTTATCACTTTCAGGCACCATGGGGTGGGTTAATATATGTATTGTTGCAGTTTAACAATAAGCTACTTGGGTTTTATTAATGCTGAAGTAGTATAGTAGAACTTCATTAATAGTTTCATCATTTCTCTTGAAGTGATGAGTTCATTAACAGCCCTAAATCTTTTTTGATTTAAATATTGTAGGGAGATCGATCCAAAAAGGTGGGAGTAGTTGATAGTGAATATGTAGTTCACCAGAGTATTCAAACTTTGGGTGGGCAATCTTTGAAAAAGGTAATTTTCCATATCCATTATTGAAGGCTAAAGGCTCATTTTTGTGATTCTCCTCATTAACCTTCTTTAGTATATCAGATAAGGTGTACTTACAGTCTACTACAAGATAGAGGCTATGGAATAATCGCGTTGTTTGCGTCATTTTTCTTCCGTTAACCATACTTTTGTTTTTGTGCAGGATTCAAACCCTGAAGAGTCTGTGAAGGTATATGTCATTCTACTCTGTGCGACAGCAGTTTGATTTTCTCTGCTACTGATGTTTTTGCTAATTCTTGTCCTTGATTTTCATTCTCTTTTCCTTTGACCTACAGAAGCACGTTGTTGACGTGAGATCTGAGGTGGGCGTCTTGCTTTATACAACTTCGGATTTTTGTCCATTCAGTTATCTGTTCTGTGCAGTGGCTCAATGTTTCGAAGGGTGTTCAAACTTGAATGAACTAAAAGAAAATTCCCGACAAAGAGTGTTTAATATATATTTTATACATCTAAAATAAGCATTTTACTTATACACACACTGTAGTTTTTCATAAAATTTCGGTGAAGGGTGGTCAACTAACCACCCTTTGTAAAAGGTGGCTTCGCCCCTCGTTCTGGATTTGATGTCATTTCTAAGCTTTGCATGGTTCAACATGCATTGCTCGTGTTGTCTGCATTACAATCTGCCTTCCATGTAAGCTTATTTTGCGCTGTCATCCCATTTTACAGATTCGGAGACAATCAACGTATGAACTGCAAATATTCAAGGACCGGTGGGCACGAGCTGTGAAGCAGGACAAGAAGTGGTCAGATCCATTTAAAACAAGGCAGAGACGTAAGCAATGGTATGAACAAAGGAGAAAATCAAAGGTTAAGCGTAGATGAGGTTTAAAGGTTATTATCTGAAGTTCAATCAACAGGCAAACAAAGACTAGAAATCAGAGGTTTAAACTGGAGCTGAGGTTAGCGTCTGTTGCATTCACAACCAGTTCCTATCAGATGATTAGTTCTTAAATTAGTGCCCATAATCCAATGATTAGTTCATTATTTGAATAGGTTTTAGTTTCTCTTATTTATTAATTTTCTTCTTTAACATTTATCTCTTTCATGTACATCATTTTTTTGTAACTAGGCTTGGTTGGTGACCTCATATTGCCGTTGGTTTTAATTTCCATGTTCTTGTGGTTTTCTTTCAAATCGTGAGCCTTGTCTGATAACGTAGAGGGGAAAAGATATATCACAATATTGAAGTTACACTTGAAAATTGATACTAATTGAGAGGGAAGAAAAAATTTATATCTGCAATTACAAGTGAATTTGATATTCCCAACAAAGTTGAAGGGATCCCAATTTTAAAAAAGACAAGGAAAAAGCAAACGAGGCGACAGCTGCCATAGTCAAAGATCATCTAGAAGGGTAATCCTACTTGGAACATACCAAATCAACAACCTAAGGTTGACCTTGAAATTGGAATTTTCTTTTATTGGTTACTATTGAATTGCTAGTATGGAAGTCGTAAAGCGATTTTTTTCTTTTTTGTTGAATAGTATGGTTCAAGTTCAGATCACTATATTTGCTCCCTTTTATTATTATTAGTGTTAGAACCCGCGGCGCGTGAATAATTTAATAGAATATTAATCTTATAAAGTTATAATCTAATATATTAAATTATTTAATAAATATTAGTTATTATTTTATTATTTTATGTGGTGTATAGAAATATACAAAACAAAAGAATACACATTAATCTATCATATTTTGATTAGTCTGGATTCTTTATGGCAAACATTTGACAGAGATTATATATCCAGCATAGACATGAGATATCTTAGTCGGACATAGTCATGGCTGTAACAGCTTTGGAGGGAATAATATGAAAGCAAGAAAATAAATCACTTTAATTTCAAGTCAAACTTCAATCTTTATCTATCATTCTAGAAAATGTTTACAAGAGAGAGAGAGAATAAGACGGAAACTCCCAAAGAAAAAGCTTACATAAAATGAAAACTGAGTGCCCTTTATATAGGCAAACTCAGGGAACATAAGGAATATAATGGGTCCCTTACATAGTGTATCAATTCCCTTTTCAAACAGTATTTCTTCTGTTAAAGATAAAAAAGAATCTTAAATTTTTCCTTTTGCTTTAATCCTTGTCTGGTCTTCTCGACCTTTAAGGGATTGTAGAAAATCTTCTACCTTTTCTAATTCATTGTCAGATAGAATATGTTCTTGTCCATCAGACTGTGCATCTGCAATATCATTGCTAGTACCACTTTTCATGGAAGTGTCAATTTTTTGTCCTTATTACTCTTTATTATTATTAAATTAGCAAGTACTTAGTACTATACATTTATTAATATGACTTTTTATTAACTTTTCAATTATTTTATATTTTGAAATTACTTTTTTTTTTATAATATAGATATTTATTTATTACTCTGAAAATATTTTTTTTTCTAAAACTTATGTGATACTATTCAAATTCTTCAATTGTCTAAATTTAATCGATACTTTTATTGAGTGATATTACTTATTTATTTATTTATTAATTAAGTCTATAATTATCATAAAATCGTCTTTATCCCCTTTTTTCATATATTCTTTTCTACTGTAATATTTGACTAATTTTCTTATTTTAAAATTTACTGAAAATTTAAATAATGTAATATCTTTTACTAAATTATAATTTTAAATTCATCAAAAGTGTAAAGATATAAGCATTTTTATTTTTTTATACAAAAACAACCATATGTATAATTATTTTTTATTTAATTTATATTATACATATATAGGAAAAAAAATACTCCCAATTTGAATTGAAAGTTTATTTATTTATTTATTTTGTTTTAATTATTTTAAAATAATTTTAAAACTCCAAGTTAAAACTATTCCCCAATTTTCATTGGCAATTTTTTAAAGAAAATTTCTATAACTCCATCTTGAAACTACTCCCCAATTTGAATGGGTAGTTTTTTTCATTTTTCTTATTGTAGATAATTTATAAGATATCTATATTTTTTTAAATTCAAATAGAGTAACCAATTAATTTAAAAATTAAAAATTCCAAAGGGTTTTTAGTTAGAAAAGTAATTTATTATGTTTAAAACTCCAACTTGAAACTACTTCCCAATTTGAATTGGCAATTTTATTTTATTTTATTTTTAATTTCATTTTTTATTGTAAAATAATTTTAAAACTCCAACTTGAAACTACTCCCTAATTTGAATTTCGTAGTTTTTTTAATATATATTTTTTCCTCTTTTTTGTTACTGTAAATATTTAAATTTTATTGGATTTAAATCCATAAAATTATTTGTATTGTACTTTAAATACAAGGTATATTAGTCCAAATAGATATTGTGGAATAATATAGTTAGATTAATTATATTAGTCAAATCCATATGGGTTAAATAAATGAGTCCAAATCTACTGGGCTAGCCCATCGATTGTGCTACAAATGATGAGCGCACTTCATTAGGCCTAATATGTCATCTTCCTAGAGGCCCAATTTGGTGCCACGTGTCAAATGACATGGCACGCCACGTCAAATGGAAGAGTCAATAGGACCATCCCACGTGTCAAAATGACAAGGCATGTCAAATGATATTAAAAGGCTAATGAAATTGCGCCACGTATGCAAGTGACATGTTCTGGCCAATCAAATGCGGCCATGTCACACTTTAATTTGATTGGTCGGAAAGAGTTTGTTCTTATCACAACTCCTCCCTTCTGCAACTATAAATAGGGGTCTTCATAACCCAGAAAAGGCACCAGAAGTTATAACAAGGAGCAAGAGAGAGCTCGTGGATCAAACGCCGCAAATTTCTCTACAAGTTTCAAGCTTCAAGCAATCAAGTTCAAGTTCAAGCTCAAGAACGAAGAACAAATCAAGGTCAAGTTCAAGCAATCAAGCTCAAGAACAAAATCATTGTTCGTGGCAACAACTACATATTCAAGATCAAGCTCAAAGGCCCTTGAATTTATATTGAAAAGAAGAATCAGAAGATTCATAGAGATTGTACACTCATATTATTTGAAATAAAATACTAAGATTGTTGCAATATTTTTCGGTCTTGATTTTATTTTCTCGACGCAATTTATTGTCTAAAAATTCTGGCACGCCCAGTGGGACAATCTCTACCTCTCATCTCAACTTTTCAATCATCAAAGTTCAAGAAAAACGAAATGGCTTCCAAGAAAATCAACTCCAATTTAGCTTCCGCCAAGGCTGCTAATTCCAGGTTCTATGCTGATGTGGAAAACATACTCGAAGTTACCTTTGGAAGCTTTGAACTAGTTACGAGGAGCAAAGCAAGCTCGTTAGGACAACAAGCACCCCAAGTGCCGTCCGCATCTACCCCTATTTTCGGATCTTCATCCTCAAAAGGAGCGAGATCTTCCACAAACGCACCGGAAGGAGGAAGCGATGTTGCTGAAAAGATCAAGAAGACTCTTGCTCTGCTTGACCTCTCCGGATACAAGCACTCTTCTGTGAAGGAAGATGATGACACTTCAAGTGATTGATCCTCCCCACTTACATCACAGGGCGTGAGGCAATCAAGGATCAATTTGTGTGAAAATCCATGCTACTCTCTATCATCCACGACAATCATGCAAGCCATGGTGACAAACACTTCATCTGTGGAGGAGCAGTTGGAAAACTTGACGGAAGCAATCGCTGGCTTGACCAAGTGCATGCAAAATCAAGATGATAGAATTGACAAGATAACAGATAGGGTGAGAATATTGATGGAAGAAGAATCCACCCATGCACCTGGAAAACTCCCAGAAGTTCAAGAGATTGATCCTCCCCCAAGACAAGTTGCATCAACTAAGGAAATTCCAATCTTTTTGGAAGGGATGATTCCAATCAATCAACTAAAGGAGTTCATTGAAAGGACTATAAAAAACAAATATGAAGTCACTTGCAAGTACTCCTTTACCTATGCAAAGCCGTACACTTCAAGGATCGATATGTTGAAGATGCCTGCTGGCTATTAACCTCCAAAATTTCAACAGTTTGATGACAAAGGCAATCCAAAGCAACATGTGGCGCACTTCGTTGAGACATGCAACAATGCTGAGACTTATGGAGATTACCTCGTCAAGTAGTTTTTCCGCTCATTAAAAGGAAATACTTTTGATTGGTACACAAACCTCGAGGATGGATCTGTTGATAGATGTGATCAACTAGAGCAAGAATTCCTCAATCGCTTTTATAACACGAGACGTACTGTGAGTATGATAGGACTCACAAATACTCGTCAACGGAAGAGTGAACCAGTTATCGACTTTATCAATCATTGGAGGAATGCAATCCTCAACTGTAAAGACAGGCTTAGTGAAGCTTCTGACATAGAGATGTGCATCCAAGGTATGCATTGGGTATTGCGCTACATCTTGCAAGGTATCAAGCCTAGCACATTTGAAGAACTTGCAACTCGTGCCCATAACATGGAATTGAGCATGGCCTCCGCTGGAAGTGAAAGGTTGCCCATCTATGAACCTCGCAAAGAGAACAAAAAGCAAGAAGTCAGAAAATGGAGCAAGTTTGTACCAAGATCTAAAAATAAAAAAGCTATGAATGTCAACACATCACCCGTCAGTTTCACGACGAAGGTGAGCAAGAAGCAGAGTATGAAATCCACTTCGTTTCAAGATAAGCCAAGTGGAAAGTTGACTCTAAAAGAAATGCAAGAGAAAGTGTACCCATTTATGGATTCTGATGTGCCTGCTATTTTTGAAGAACTCCTCGAGTTAAATCTCATTGAGCTTCCGGAGATGAAATGACCAAATGAAGCTAGGAAACAAATGACCCAAATTACTGCAAATATCATCGACTTGTGAGCCACCCTCTGGAGAAGTGCTTTGTCTTCAAGGATAAAGTTATGGACTTGGCTCATGAAAAGAAGATAGTGCTTAAAGATGAGAAATCAAGAGCAAACCAAGTCTCTATCACATTTGGCTCATTCAGCCCAGACGAATTATGTAGTTTTAAAGAAAGTAAATATGAAGAATTACTGTAGAACTACAAAGCTGAAGTCAATCAACCCGAGGATGATGAAGGTTGGACATTGGTGACTCGCCGTAGGCACCACAAAAGGAGCCCACAAAAAGGATCAATGGAACAACCAACAAGAAACATTATGGTGAAAAAGACCTAGGAGATGTAATCTAGTTAAGCATGTAAAGAAAGCGAAAGCAGAGGTGCACCACCCTCAAAATCCACGACATCCAATGACCTTGGAGGGGTTTGTACCAAGTTGGTTCCGCACAAAGATTTCCCATGGGGGTATTGATGCCTCTTGTTGCCATACTGACGAAGGGAAAGAAAAGAGTGATGACTTACCGTTGGCACAATCTTCGGAAAAGATTATCGATCCCACTCCTCAAGAAGTTAATGCTTGTGAGGAAAAAGTCACGTTCACAAATGACAATCTTCTTGTTGGTGACACCCCTCATAAATTCCCATTCTACCTGGTTGGCTATATGCGTGATGAAAGGGTAAATCGAATTTTCGTTGATGGAGGATCCTCAGTGAACATATTTCCAATTCGCACTGTGAAAGAAATTGGTATTCCCATGAACAAACTCTCAGAAAGTCGTGTGATGATCCAAGGATTCAACCAAAGGGGGCAAAGATCCATAGGCGCGATCAGGCTGGGAATCACCATTGAAGATATGCAATCAAGTGCATGGCTGCATGTGATCGATGCGAAGACTTCATACAATGTCTTGCTTGGAAGTCCTTGGATACATGAGAATGAAGTAGTTTTGTCTACCTACCATCAATGTTTAAAATACTACGAGTATGAAGTCGAGAAGACGATAGTTATCGATGATGCGCCATTCACCAAGGCAGAGTCACACTTCGCTGATGCAAAGTTCTACTTGAAGAACCACATTGTGAAGGAGCTAAAAGTTGATGATGGCATGAAAAGAAAGAACGACGAGCCCATAACTAAAAGAGCTGAGGTGACTATTGGTGAAGACGAAGCTTTTACTGAGGAGGTACAACCCAACGTGAATAAATCCCATAGAGGGGATATTGCATCTTATGGAAAGAAAGTAATTCCTAAGCTCCAATATGTCCCTAAAAGGAAGAAAGACGAGGGTGAATAATCTAATCTCCAAACCAACACGCTAAAGGAGTTAACTCTGCCGGTAAAATGAATTGAGGCAGTAAAGTTGTCCTCGAATCCTCTTGCAGGGTTTGTAGCCAAAAATCGTTTGCATAATGTGGCACTCCCTACAAAGTGAACAGATGAAGGTTTTGATCCTAACGCTTACAAGCTATTTGCAAAAGCTGGATACAATCCCAATGAGCCGTCAAAGTTAGGCAAGCTCCCATCAGAAGCTGCAACGAGAAAACCACGTGAAGGTTTGGGATACAAGCAACTGTCACCCGTGCGCATCTCAATAAGAAGGGCGAGTAGAAATTGTATCACTGTATAAGACGAATCTACCCCTTCTAACAGGCCTTCCGTCTTTGACAGGCTTCAAAAATTGACTGTGAGAACTTTCGTATTTGAGAGATTGGGTCCACTAAAGAAGGGGAATAAGTTCCAGAGAAATTATTGAAATACAAGAACACCCGCTCCGCCCAAAATTCAGAAGATCTCTAAAGATTTCCAAAGTTTGGTTCCTTCTAGAATGAAGCGACAAACAAAAGTCATGGTTTCTTGTGACGAAGTACTGAAGGTGAAGCCATACACTGTGGTCTACACTAAAGAACGTGATGACGACGAAGAAAGTGTGGGTTCTTCGTATCATGTCACTGTACAAGGCGAGAACGGTGTTCCATCTTCAATGGAGGATAATGCATAATTGGAGGATGTTTCACCGTGTTATCACATATCCGTCAACGATGGGGACCCTGAAGAAGATGAAGATGCGAAAGATGCTCCCATAGAACTCGAAGAAGGGGTGAAGGCAATGGTTGATGCCTTAAAAGAAGTTAACCTTGGCACTGATGAAGAACCAAGATCCACCTACCTAAGTGCTTTACTAGGAGTCGACGAAGAAAGCACTTATATTGAGTTACTCAAGGAGTTTAGGGATGTCTTTACTTGGAGTTACAAGGAAATGTCTGGCTTGGACCCTAAAGTGGCAGTCCATCACCTTGCGGTCAAGAATGGCGCTCGTCCTTTTAAGGAAGCTCAAAGGCGCTTTAGGCCGGACTTGGTTCCCCTGATTGAAACCAAAGTTAACAAAGTCATTGAAGCTGAATTTATTAGGGAAGTTAAATACCCAACATGGGTTTCAAGTATTGTCCATGTAAGGAGGAAGAATGATCAGATTCGAATATGTGTTGACTTCAGGGATCTCAACAATGTGTGTCCCAAAGGTGAATTCCCGCTTCCTATTCCAGAGCTGATGATCGATGCTACTACTGGTTACGAGGCAATGTCCTTCATGGACGGTTCGTCGGGTTATAACCAAATTCGCATGGCACCAAAAGATGAAAAGCTTACTGCATTCCGTACCCCAAAGGGTATTTATTGCTACAAGGCAATGCCTTTTGGCTTGAAGAACACTGGTGCTACTTATCAAAGGGCTATGTAGAATATTTTCGATGACCTTCTCTAGGGGTGGGCGTTCGATCGGTTCGGTTCATTTTGAAGAAATTCGGTTTGGTTATTCGGTTTTCGGTTTTGTAAAAGTAGTAACTGAAACCAAGCTGAAATAAGTTCGGTTTAGTTCGGATTTTCTAATTTCGGTTCGGTTATTTTGGTTTGGTTTTCAGTTTGAACATTATCATATTGGGATCCTTCTATGTAATAATAGGATCGTCGAATTTGTTGTTTTTTCCCAAAACTTCGAAATTGTTGAAAATATTGTGTTCATAAAAAAAATAGACTAAACTTTGCACACTACTATGGATCATAAAATTCAAACATAGTGTAAATTACAACTCTGTGTGAAATCCTCCCGGTATTTATCATATATGCTATGGAAGTTTTAATAGAGTGAAAGTCTTTAAGATTGGAAAGTCGATGGACTTACTTAATTGGGTTGAATCTTTGATAGATTGGACCTAATAGTATTAATTTATTACTTATGAGCTTAGCCTATATATAACTTAAAGAACCTATATGCTAATAATTCGGTTTTTCGGTTAACCGAACTAAATAACTTAATAACCAAAAATCGAACCGAAAAACTGAAATTTTAAAATTTTAAACCGAAACCGACCGAAGAAACCGAATAACCGAAATCAAAATAAAAAAAAATTCGGTTCGGTCGGTTTATTCGGTTTCGACCGAAATATGCCCACCCCTAACCTTCTCAACAAAAATGTCGAATGCTATGTTGACGACTTGGTGGTAAAATCAAGAGAGAGGGCGACCACTTGAAAGACTTGAGAATGGTATTTGTGTTGCTCCGTAGGTACCAACTTAGGATGAATCCATCGAAATGTGCCTTTGGAGGGACTTTTGGAAAGTTCCTTGGTTTCATTGTCCAACATCGAGGGATCGAAATCGATCAAGCCAAAGCGGATGCCATTTTGAAAATGCCCGAGCCTCGGGATATTCATGAATTGAAAAGTCTTCAACGAAAGCTAGCATACCTTAGAAGATTCATCTCGAACCTATATGGAAGGTGCCAACCATTTAGTCGCCTCATGAAGAAAAGCGTCCCTTTCAAGTGGGACCAAGCTTGTAACAATGCCTTTGAAAGTATCAAAACCTACTTGATGAGGCCTCCAGTCTTAGCAGCTCCTATACCTGGAAAGCCATTGATATTATACATTGCGGCAGAAGAAAGTAATGTTGGAGCACTGTTGGCCCAAGAAAATAGTGAGGGGAAAGAAAACTCTCTTTACTACTTGAGTAGGATGATGACATCAAACAAGTTGAATTATATTGAAAAGTTGTGTTTGGCGCTAGTCTTCTCAATTCAAAAGTTGAAGCACTACTTTCAAGCTCATGTTGTCTGTCTTGTTTCCAAAGCAAATCCCATCAAGTTCATGATGTCAAAACCTGTTCTTAGTGATCGACTAGCGAGATGGTACCTCAAATTTCAACAATTCTAGATTTTGTACATCCCTCAAAAGGCTATAAAAGGACAAGCATTGGCAGACTTCTTGGAAGATCATCAGATACCTGATGATTGGGAGCTAACTGACAAACTACCTGATGAGGACACAATGGTCGTTGAAGTTCAACCTCCATGGAAGATGTACTTTGATGGTGCTGCGCATCGTGGGGGAGCTGGTGCTGGCTTAGTATTTGACACTCCCTAAGGTGAAGTCTTGCCCTACTCTCACCTTGACACAACTTTGTTCTAACAATGTTGCTGAGTATCAAGCATTAATACTTGGGCTTGACATGGTCGTTGATATGAAGCAATTGCAATTGCAAGTCTTTGGTGACTCTCAGTTAGTGGTCAATCAACTTCTAGGTAGTTACGAGGTTAAGAAGCTTGAACTACGCCTATATCATGATAACGCTAAAAAGTTAATGGAGTAGCTCGGTGATGTGACTATTCAGCATGTTCCAAGGAAAGGAAATAAGAAGGCTGATGCTTTAGCTACCTTAGCTTCATCACTAACCCTGCTTGATCAAGCGCAAGTTATTATCTGCCAAAAATGGGTAGTACCGCTGCCAAATGAGGTTGAAGGTGAAGAAAATGAACTCAAGCATCTTGTTGCTGTTTCTGAAGTTGATAAAGAAGAATGGCGACAATCCATTATCGACTACTTATGCTATGGGATACTTCCTGAAAATATGAGGAGAAGGACTGAAATCCGTCGTCGTGCACCTCGCTTCCTTTACTACCAAGATACTTTATACAGAAGGTCGTTCGAGGGAGTACTCTTGCGATGCTTAGGGGAAGAAGAAGCACTTCAAGTGTTGCAAGAGTCACATTCTAGAGTATGTGGGTCACACCAGTCAGAACCAAAGCTCCACTTCCATATAAAAAGGATGGGATATTATTGGCCGACGATGATAAAATATTTCTTGGACTACGCTCAAAGATGCAAGGCTTGTCAATTCCATGCGAATTTTATTCATCAACCTCCTGAAGTGTTGCACCCAACTGTTGCATCCTGGCTGTTTGACGCTTGGGGATTAGATGTTGTTGGACCACTGCCAAAGTCCTCTGGTGGGCACCTATACATCTTGACTGCAACTGATTACTTCTCAAAATGGCCGAAGTTGTTGCTCTTAAGGAGGTAAAGAAGGAAAATGTTGCAAATTTTATCCAAGTAAACATAATCTATCGATTCAGCATTCCTAGTTACATAATAACAGATAATGGAATGCCATTCGATAATAGGTTGATGAACAAGATCTGTGATTTCTTTGGCTTCAAGCAACATAACTCTTCAATGTACAATGCTGCCGCCAATGGTCTAGCTGAGGCATTCAACAAAACTCTATGCAACCTGCTGAAGAAAGTCATCTCCAAATCCAAACGAGATTGGAATGACCGTATGGAAAAAGCTCTATTGGCATATAGGACGACTCACCGCACGCCAACACAAGCGACTCTGTATTCACTCGTTTATGGAGTCGAAGCCGTCTTGCCACTTGAGCGTCAAATACCTTCATTACGACTGGCTATTCAAGAAGGGATCACTGATGAAGAAAATGCTCGACTTCAATTAGCCGAGTCAGAGGCTCTTGATGAGAAGAGGTTGGAAGCTCAACAGAGTCTTGAATGCTATCAAGCTCGATTGTCTCGCGCCTTCAATAAAAGAGTTCGCCCGAGATCCTTTCAAGTAGGAGATCAAGTCCTTGCCGTTAGAAGACCCATTATTACTTCCCATAAACTTGTAGGGAAGTTCACTTCAAAATGAGATGGTCCATATGTCGTGCAAGAAGCTTATTCAAGTGGGACTTACAAGCTGGTTGATGCAGATGGCATGAGAATCGGCCCTATCAATGGCAAGTTTTTGAAGAAGTATTATCCTTGAAGTTGCAACGCTCCTTGACGCATGAGCCTAAACTGCATGTTCCTATACTCCTGGCCCGCATGAGTCTAAACTGTGTACGGCCCAATAAAAAAAAAGTCCGCGAGGTTGAAAACCTCAAAAGAGGCGGCCTAGTAAAAAGTTAGGACATAAAAAAGTCCGCTAGGTTGAAAACCTCGAAAGAGGCGGCCTAGGCAAAAGTTAGGACATAAAAAAAATAAAAAAATAAAAATTCTACTCATTCTGAACTACGGTATGACTTGATCCTCTTCACCGAGGTACGTAGGCAGCTTAGAGTTTCATTCTGAGTTCAGTTGCATAAGATCAAAAGATACATAATCCCCCAATCATTGTCCGAATGAAATACATTGGATTGTAATTCATTCAATCAGTATTTGAAAATCGAGTTGGGATACCATTCTTCTGTTAAACTATGGATACCATTTGATTTAAAGGGGGCAAGCCGCTATGGTAAATTGGTGTCTTCAATGAAATGGTTAATATTTTTTAGAGGTTGCCAAGCATTTGCATTGAAATCCGGGTGTAGGCATGCAAAATTTATTGAATTTAAATTCAATAAAATAATTTGGACTATATTAGTCCAAAAAAATATTATGGGCTAATATAATTGAATTAATTATATAAATTCAAAATATATGTATTAAATAAATAAGTCTCAATCTATTGGGCTAACCCATTTAATTGGGCTACAAGTGATGAGCCCACTTCATTAGGCCCAAGATATCATCTTCCTAGAGGCCCAGTAGTGCCACGCGTGAAATGACGTGACACGCTAAGTCAAATGGAAGAGCCAATAGGATCGGGCCACATGTCAAAGTGACAAAGCATGCCAAATTAAATTAAATGGCCAATGAAATTGCGCCACATGTACAAGTGATATGTTCTGGCCAATCAAATGCGACCTTGTCACTCTTCAATCTGATTGGTCTGAAAGAGTTTGTTCTCATCACAACTCTCTCCTCCCACAACTATAAATAGGGGTCTTCATAACCCAGAAAAGACACCAGAAGTTATAACAAGAAGCAAGAGGGAGCTCGTGGATTAAACACTGCGGATTTCTCTAAGAGCTACAAGCATTCAAGTGTTCTAAGGATTAAAAGATCAAGACGAAGATTCAAGAACAAGCTGCAAGCCCTTGGATTAAAAGTACGTCAAGATCAAGATCAAGCTTCAAGAACTTGGATTAAAAGAAAATAAAATTCAAGATTAAGCTCGGAGGATCCTTTATTTACTGTTGAAAAGAAGAATCAGAGGATTCATAGAGATTGTATAGTCAAATATTTGAAATGAAATACTACGATTGTTGCGATATTTTTTGGTCTTGATTTTATTTTCTCGATGCAATTTATTGTCTACAAATTCTGGCATGCCTAGTGGGACAATCTCTACCTCTCATCTCAACTTTTCAATCACCAAAGTTCAAGAACAACGAAATGGCTTCCAAGAAAATCAACTCCAGTTCAACTTCCTCCAAGGCTGTCAATTCCAGGTTCTATGCTGATGTGGAAAACATACTCGAAGTTACCTTTGGAAGCCTTGGACCAGTTATGAGGAGCAAAACAAGCTCGTTAGGACAACAAGCACCCCAAGTGTCATCCACATCTACCCCTGTTTTCGGATCTTCATCCCCAAAAGGATCAAGATCTTCCACAAATGCACCCGAAGGAGGAAGCAAAGTTGCTGAAAAGATCCAGAAGACTCTTGCTCTGCTTGACCTCTCCGGATCCAAGCACTCTTCTGTGAAGGAAGATGATGACGCTTCAAGTGATGGATCCTCCCCGCTTACATCACAGAGCGTGAGCCAATCAAGGATCAATCTGTGTGAAAATCCATGCTACTCTCTATCGTCCACGACAATCATGCAAGCCATGGTGACAAACACTTCATCTGTGGAGGAGCAGTTGGAGAACTTGACGGAAGCAATCGCTGGGTTGACCAAGTGCATGCAAAATCAAGATGCTAGAATTGACAAGCTAACAGATAGGGTGGGAATCTTGATGGAAGAAGAATCCACCCATGCACCTTGCAAACTCCCAGAAGTTCAAGAGATTGATCCTCCCCCACGACAAGTAGCATCCACTAAGGAAATTACAATCTCTTCGGAAGGGATGATTCCAATCGATCAACTGAAGGAGTTCATCGAAGGAACTATTAAAAGAAAGTATGAAGTTGCTACCAAATCTTCCCTTACATACGCAAAGCCGTACACTGCAAGGATCGATATGTTGAAAATGCCTGCTGGCTATCAATCCCCAAAGTTTCAACAGTTTGATGGTAAAGGCAATCCAAAATAACATGTGGCGCACTTTGTTGAGACATGCAACAACCCTGGGACTTATTGGGATTATCTCGTCAAACAGTTTGTCCACTCGCTAAAAGGAAATGCTTTTGATTGGTATACAGACCTCGAGGCAGGATCTATTGATAGCTGGGATCAACTAGAACAAGAGTTCCTCAATCGCTTTTATAGCACAAGGCGCATTGTGAGGAATGCAAGCCTCAACTGTTAAGACAGGCTTAGTGAAGCTTCTGGCATAAAGATGTGCATCCAAGGTATGCATTGAGTATTGCGCTACATCTTGCAAGGCATCAAGCCTAGCGCATTTGAAGAACTTGCAACTCGTGCCCATGACATGGAATTGAGCATAGCCTCTGCTGGAAATGAAAGGCTGCCCATCTATGAACCTCGCAAAGGGAACGACAAGCAAGAAGTCAGAAAATGGAGCAAGTTTGTACCAAGATATCAAAATAAAGAAGCTATGAATGTCAACACGTCACCTGTGAAGTTCATGACGAAGGTGATAAAGAAGCAGAGTATGAAATCCACTTCATTTCAAGATAAGCCAAGTGGAAAGTTGACTCTAAAAGAAATGCAAGAGAAAGAGTACCCATTTCTGGATTCTGATGTGCCAACTATTTTTGAATAACTCCTCGAGTTAAATATCATTGAGCTTCCGGAGATGAAGCTGAGAAAATCGATGACCCAAATTACTGCAAATATCATCGACTTGTGATCCACCCTCTAGAGAAGTGCTTTGTATTCAAGGACAAAGTTATGGACTTGGCTCCTGAAAAGAAGATCGTGCTTGAAGATGAGAAAGAAAGCGCAAACCAAGTCTCTATCATATTTGGATCATTCAATCCAGACGAATTATGTAGTTATAAAGAAAGTAAAGATGAAGAATTACTGGAGAAATACAAATTTTAAGACGGTCAACCCGAGGACGATGAAGGTTGGACGTTGGTGACTCGTCGTAGGCGCCACAAAAGGAGCCCACGAAAAGGATCAATGGAACAACCAACAAGGAAAATAATGGTGAAAAGGCCTACGAGATGGAATCCAGTTAAGCATGAAAATAAAGCGAAAGTGGAGGTGCATCACCCTCAAAAGTCACTACATCCGGTGACCTTGGAGGATTTTTTACCAAATTGGTTTTGCACGAAGATTTTCCATGGGAGTATTGATGCCTCTTGTTGCCATGCTGACGAAGGAAAGAAAAGAGTGATGACCTACCGTTGGCACCATCCTCAGAAAAGCTTATAGAGTCCACTCCTCAAGAAGTTAATGTTTGTGAGGAAAAAGTCACGTTCACAAATGACGACCTTCTGCTAGGTGACACTCCTCATAACCGCCCATTATACCTAGTTGGCTATATGTGTTATGAAAGGGTAAATCTAATTTTCGTTGATGGAGGATCCTCAGTGAACATTTTGCCAATTCGCACTGTGAAAAAACTTGGTATTCCCCTGAACGAACTCTCAGAAAGTCGTGTGATGATCCAAGGATTCAACCAAGGGGGGCAAAGAGCCATAGGCGCGATCAGGCTGGGAATCACTATTGAAGATATGAAATCAAGTGCATTGATGCATGTGATCGATGCAAAGACCTCATATAATTTTTTTCTTGGAAGGCCTTGGATACATGTGAATAAAGTAGTTCCATCTACCTACCATCAATGTTTAAAATACTACGAGGGTGAAGTCGAGAAGAAGATAGTTGCTGATGATGAGCCATTCACCGAGGCAGAGTCACACTTCGCCGATGCAAAGTTCTACTTGAAGAACTGCATTGTGAAGGATCTAAAAGTTGATGATGGCATGAAAAGCAAGAATGACGAGCCCATAACCAAAAGAGCTGAGGTGACTATTGGTAAAGCCAAAGCCGTTACTGAGGAGGTACAACCCAACATGAATAAATCTCATAGAGGGGATATTGCATCTTATGGCAAGAAAGTAAGTCCTAAGCTCCAATATGTCCCTAAAAGGAAGAAAGTAGAGGGCGAATCATCTAATCCCCAAACCAACACGCTAAAAGAGTTAACTCTTCCGGTAAAACGAATTAAGGCAGTAAAGTTGTCCTCGAAGCCATTTGCAGGGTTTGTAGCCCAAAATCGTTTGCAGAATATGGCACTCCCTACAAAGCGAACAGATGAAGGTTTTGATCCTAACACTTACAAGCTATTTGCGAAAGATGGATACAATCCCGATGAGCCATCAAAGTTAGGGAAACTCCCATCAGAAGCTAATGAGGCAACCACGTGAAGGTTTGGGATACAAGCAACCGTCACCAATGTGCATCTCAATAAGTAGGGCGAGTAGCAATTATATCACTGTAGAAGACGAATCTGCCGCTTCTAACAGGCCTTCCGTCTTTGACAGACTTGGAAAATAAACTATGAGAACTTACGTATTGGAGAGATTGGATTTATTAAAGAAGGGGAATAAGTTCCAGAGAAGTTATCGAAATACAAAAACACTCGCTCCGCCCAAAATTCAGAAGATCTCTAAAGATTTCCAAAGTTTGGTTCCTTCTAGAATGAGGCGACAAACAAATGTTATGGTTTCTTGTGATGAAGTACTGAAAGTGAATCCATACATTGTAGTCTACACTAAAGAACGTGATGACGATGAAGAAAGTATGGGTTCTTCGTATCATGTCACTATGGAAGGCGAGAACGGTGTTCCATCTTCAATGGAGGATAATGCCGAATCGGAGGATGTTTCACCATGTTATCACATATCCTTCAACGATGGAGACCCTCAAGAAGATGAAGATGCGAAAGATGCTCCACCTGAACTTGAAGGAGTGAAGATGACAGTTGATGTCTTAAAAGAAGTTAACCTTGGCACCGATGAAGGACCAAGACCCACCTACCTAAGTGCTTTACTAAAAGCTGATGAAGAGAACACTTATATTGGATTACTCAAGAAGTTTAGGGACGTCTTCGCTTGGAGTTACAAAGATATGCCTGGCTTGGACTTGAAAGTAGAAGTCCATCACCTCACAGTCAAAAATGGTGCTCGTGTTGTTAAACAAGCTCAAAGGAGTTTTAGGCCGGACTTGGTTACCTTGATTGAAACCGAAGTTAACAAACTCATCGAAGCTGGCTTTATTCGTGAATTTACATGGGTTTCTAGTATTGTCCATGTAAGGAAGAAAAATGGCCAGATTCAAGTGTGCGTTGACTTTAGGGATCTTAACAATGCGTGTCCGAAAGATGAGTTCCTGTTTCCCACTCCAGAACTGATGATCGATGCTATTACTGGGTACGAGGCAATGTCATTTATGGATGATTCATCAGGCTATAACCAAATTTGCATAGCGCCAAAAGACGAAGAGCTTACTGCATTCTGTACCCCCAAGGGTATTTATTGCTACAAGGTAATACCTTTTGGCTTGAAGAACGCTGGTGCTACTTACCAAAGAGCTATGCATAATATCTTTGATGACCTTATCCACAAGAATGTCGAATGCTATGTTGATGACTTGGTGGTGAAATCAAGAAAGAAAAGCGACCACTTGAAAGACCTGAGAATGGTGTTTGAGTTGCTCCGGAGATACCAACTTAGGATGAATCCATCAAAATGCACCTTTGGAGTTACCTCCAGAAAGTTCTTGGGTTTCATTGTCCGACATCGAGGGATTGAAATAGACCAAGCTAAAGTAGATGCAATCTTGAAAAAGCCTGAGCCCGCAATATTCATGAATTGAAAAGTTTGCAAGGAAAGCTAGCATACCTTAGGAGATTCATCTCAAACCTAGCTGAGAGGTGCCAACCATTCAGCCACCTTATGAAGAAAGGTGTCCCTTTCAAATGGGACCAATTGTGTAGAAATGCCTTTGAGAGCATTAAATCCTACTTGATGAAGCCTCCGGTTTTGGCAGCCCCTATACTTGGAAGCCGCCGATACTATACATTTCAGCACAAGAAGGGTCTGTTGGAGCACGGTGGGCCCAAGAAAATAGTGAAGGGAAAGAAAACTCCCTTTACTACTTGAGCAGGATGACGACACCAAATGAGCTGAATTATTCGCCAATTGAAAAGTTATGTCTGGAGCTAGTCTTCTCAATCCAAAAGTTGAAGCACTACTTTCAAGCTCATGTCGTTCGTTTGGTTTCTAGAGCAAATCCCATCAAGTTCGTGATGTCAAAACCTATCCTTAGTGATCGACTAGCAAGGTGGTACCTCCAGTTTCAACAATTTGAAATCGTGTATATCCCACAAAAAGCTATAAAAGGACAAGCGTTAGTGGACTTCTTGACATATCACCCTATACTTGATGATTGGGAGCTAACTAACGAACTACCTAATGAGGATACCATGGTCATTGAAGTTTAGCCTCCATGGAAGATGTACTTTGATGGTGCTGCACATCACGGAGGAGCTGGTGCTGGCGTAGTATTTGTCACTTCTCAAGGTGAAGTTCTTCCCTACTCTTTTACGTTTACTCAACTCTGCTCTAACAACGTTGTTGAGTATCAAGCACTAATACTTGGGCTTGAAATGGCTGTCGAAATGAAGCGGTTGCAATTGAAAGTCTTTGGTGACTCTCAGTTAGTGGTCAATCAGCTAGGTAGTTACAAGGTCAAGAAGCCTGAACTACGCCCATATCATGATTACGCAAAAAAATTAATAGGGTGGCTCGGTGATGTGACTATTCAGCATGTACCAAGGAAAGAATATAAGAAGGCTGATGCTTTAGCTGCCCTAGCTTTATCATTAATCCTTCCTGATCAAGCGCAAGTTACTATCTGCCAAAAAGGGGTAGTACCGCTGCTAAATGAGGCTGAAGGTGAAGAAACTGAACTCAAGCATCTTGTCGCTATTTCTGAAGTTGAGAAAGAAGAATGGCGCAGCCCATTATCGACTACTTATGCTATGGGATACTTCCAGAAAATCCGAGGAGAAGGACTGAAATATGTTGTCGTGCACCTCGCTTCCTTTACTACAAAGATACTCTATACAGAAGGTCGTTCGAGGGAGTCCTCTTGCGATGCTTAGGGGAAGAAGAAACACTTCAAGTTTTGCAAGAGGCACATTCTGGGGTATGTGGTTCGCACCAGTCTGGACCAAAGCTCCACTTCCATATAAAAAGGATAGGATATTATTGGCGAACAATGGTGAAAGATTGCTTGGACTACGCTCAAAGATGCAAGGCTTGTCAATTCCATGCGAATTTTATTCACCAACCTCCTGAAGTGTTGCACCGGATTGTTGCATCCTAGCCGTTTGAAGCTTGGGGATTGGATGTTGTTGGACCACTGCCAAAGTCCTCTGGTGGGCACCTATACATCCTGGCTGCAACTGACTACTTCTCAAAATGGGCTGAATTTGTTGCTCTTAAGGAGGTAAAGAAGGAAAATGTTGCAAGTTTCATCCGAGTAAACATAATCTATCGCTTTGGCGCTCCTCGTAAAGACATTCGATAATAGGTTGATGAACAAGGTTTGTGATCTCTTTGGGTTCAAGCAACGTAACTCTTTGATGTACTACGCTGCCGCCAATGGTCTAGATAAAGCATTCAAAAGAACTCTATGCAAATTGCTAAAGAAAGTCGTCTCCAAATCCAAACGAGATTGGAATGACCGTATGGAAGAAGCTCTATGGGCATATAGGACGACCCACCGCATGCCAACACAAGCGACTCCTTATTCACTCATTTATGGAGTCAAAGTCGTCTTACCACTTGAGCGTCAAATACCTTCATTACAACTAGCTATTCAAGAAGGTATCACTGATGAAGAAAATACTCGACTTCGATTATCAGAGTTGGAGGCTCTTGATGAGAAGAGGTTGGAAGCTCAACAGAGTCTTGAATGTTATCAATCTCGATTGTCTTGCGCCTTCAATAAAAGAGTTCGCCCGAGGTCCTTTCAAGTAGGATATCAAGTCCTTGCCAAAAGAAGACCCATTATTACTTCCCATAAACCTGTAGGGAAGTTCACTTCAAAATGGGATGGACCATATTTCGTGCAAGAAGCTTATTCAAGTGGGGCTTACAAGCTGGTTGATGTAGAGGGCATGAGAATCGGCCCTATCAATGGCATGTTTTTGAAGAAGTATTATCCTTGATGTGCCATGCTCCTCGACACATGATCCTAAACTGCATGTTCCTACGCTCCTCTACGCATGAGTCTAAACTGTGTACGTCCCACCTAAAAAGGCAAAAAAAAAAATGAGTCCGCTAGGTTGAAAACCTCGAAAGAGGCGACCTAGGAAAAAGTTAGGACATAAAAAAGAAAATAAAAAAAAAGTCCGCTAGGTTGAATACCTCGAAAGAGGCGGCCTAGAAAAAAGTTAGGACATAAAAGAAAATTTAAAAAAAATCACCTATTCTGAACTACGGTATGACTTGATCCTCTTCACCGAGGTACGTAGGCAGCTTAGAGTTTCATTCTGAGTTCAGTCGCATGAGTTCAAAAGATACATAGTGCCCCCATCGTGTTCGAATAAAGTACGATGAAATGTAATCCATTCAACCACCACTTGAAAATCGAGTTGAGATACCATTTTTCTGTTAAACTTTGGGTCCCATTTGATTTAAAGGGGGCAAGCTGCTATGGTAAAATAGTGTCTTCACTTAAATGATGACATTGTTTGCATCAAAGTCTGGGGATTCGCTATGTCTTTATGTTCACATAACCTTCAAGTTTGTTGGAATTCATATTCCCTCACCGCTAAAAAAGAGAGGATATTGAATTTTTATTGATATCCAGAAAAACGTCTTGTGACTTCGAGGCTTCCATACCAAAACATAAAAGTTTTGGTGAAGTCACGCAAATCTGAAACGGTCAATGTGTCGGAATCTAAGTTAGATTCAAACTAATATCTGGGATGATTCTCAAATTGTTTGATTCCGAATTTTGGATATGTCCAAGATCTCGAAATCTTTTATCCATAAAATCAAATGGTTTGTGATTTTGACATTCCTACATCAAGATACAAATTTTTTGGTGAAGTCGCGCAAATCTGAGACTATCAACGTGTCAGAATCTAAAGTTAGATTCAAACTAATATCTGAGACGATTCTCAAATTTTTTGATTTCGAATTTTAGATATGTCCAAGATCTCGAAGTCTATTATCTATAGAATCAAATGTTTTGTGATTTCGATGTTCCTACATCAAGATACAAATTTTTTGGTGAATTCACGCAAATCTGAGACTATCAACATGTTAGAATCTAAAGTTAGATTTAAAATAATATCTGGGACGATTCTCAAATTGTTTGATTCCAAATTATGGATGTATCCTAGATCTCGAAGTCTACTTTCCATAAAATCAATCGGTTCATGATTTCGACTTTCCTACATCAAGATATAATTTTTTTGGTGAAGCTGCCAAATCTGAAACTGTCAACGTGTCGGAATCGAAAGTTAGATTCAAAATAATATCTGGGACGATTCTCAAATTGTTTGATTCTGAATTTTGGATATGTCCTAGAGCTCGAAGTCTATTATCCATAAAATCAAGTGGTTTCATGATTTCTTCATTCCTACATAAAGATATAAAAGTTTTGACGAAGTCGCGCAAATATGAAATTGCCAGCGTGGTGCAATATAAAGTTGGTTTTAAAATGTTGTCCGAGACAATTCTGAAGGCGTTCTTTTTTAAAAAGTTTTCATTGTAGGTGTTCGTCTCGAACTTTTAAAGTCATTTGAAGTTTTTAAGGCTTTAGTTCCGAACTTTTAAAAGGTGTATGTCTCGAACTTTTAAAGGTGCTTGTCTTGAACTTTTTGAAGGTGCATGTGGAGAACTTTAAAGATTCCCCACTGTCGACTTTTAAAGATTTCTACCACAAACTTTTAAGGATCATCGCCACGAATTTTTAAAGGTCTTCATCGCGGACTTAATGGGCTTCGCCGCAAATTTTTAAGGTCTTTATCGCGAACTTTTATGGATCTTCGCCACGGAATTTTAAAGGTGTTCATCGCGTGCTTTTAAAGTCTTCACACCAAACTTTTAAAGGTCTTCGCTGTGAACATTTAAAGATCTTGACCATGAGCTTTTAAGGATATTTGCACTAACTTTTAAAGGTCTTCATAACGAGCTTTTAAAGGTCTTCATCGCGTGCTTTTAAAGGTATTCACCGCGAACTTTTAAAGGTCTTCATCGCGTTCTTTCAAGGGTCTTCGCCACAAACTTTTAAAGATCTTCATCGCGTGGTTTTAAAGGTCTTTACCGCAAACTTTTAAAGGTATTCAAGCTTAACGGCCAGCCAATTTGAGAGTAATCTCTCCGATAGTCGGGTCATTTTGAGAGTAATCTCTCCGATAGTCGAGCCACATTGAGAGTAATCTCTCCGATAGTCTGGTCATTTTGAAAGTAATTTCTCCGATAGTCGAGCCACATCGAAAGTAATCTCTCCTATATTCGGGCAAGGATGAGTACCCATCCCCTCACACTCTATGATTGTCTTCTTCATGCATGAATCAACTTGTTAAACAAGGACATATCCTTCCCGTTTGACCTACAAAAAAAAAAAGACAACAAAGAATGCATGAAAAAAAATTACCCGCCAGGTACGAACTTGAAAAGGCTTGAGAAAGATGTGTCTTGTAAAATTGAAGAATGTGATGCCCCATATACATATAGATAGCGAATGAGAGCTACTTAGAAAGTTTGCCGATGTGGGATAGAGGATTTTAGCATTAAGGCGGTCAACGCTCTCCTATTTCTAGCATAGCTCGACTTGGACAATTATATTGTAGGGAGATATCTTAGTTTGGTTCCTTTGCTTCTCAAAGTCCTAATGCGATAAGTATTTGTTTGATCCGTGTTTTTCTCTTTTGGGGATGTATCTAAGGAATCATATGACCAAGACTTAATGTTATAATCACTTTGCAAGTTCGTGAAATGTGCATAAAGGTTGCTATATTATAGGAATCTATTTCGCCAGTTTGCTAATTAAGTTTAGTTTTGAAATCAAATCCTATCACTGCCAAAGCACCATAAAAAGAGAGAATGTTAAAATTAAATTCTCAAACAAGTTTCGCCAAAGGAATTCAAGCGGGACTTCGTGGTACTTCAAGCCTAGTCTTCAAATTACGTACCCGACAAGTCATGAAGTAGGGGGCATATGTAGGCATGGCAAATTTATTGAATTTAAATTCAATAAAATAATTTGGCCTATATTAGTCCAAAAAAAAATATTATGGGCTAATATAATTGAGTTAATTATACAAATTCAAAATACATGTATTAAATAAATAAGTATCAATTTATTGGGCTAACTCATTTAATTGGGCTACAAATGATGAGCCCACTTGATTAGGCCCAAGATATCATCTTCCTAGAGGCCCGGTTTGGTGCCACACGTGAAATGACGTGGCACGCTAAGTCAAACGGAAGCGCTAATAGGATCGCTCAAAATGACAAAGCATGCCAAATCAAATTAAATGGCCAATGAAATTGCGCCACATGTACAAGTGACATGTTCTGGCCAATCAAATACGGCCTTGTCACTCTTCAATCTGATTGGTCTGAAAGAGTTTGTTCTCATCAAAACTCTCTCCTCCCACAACTATAAATAGGGGTCTTCATAACCCAGAAAAGACACCAGAAGTTATAACAAGAAGCAAGAGGGAGCTCGTGGATTAAGCGCTGCGGATTTCTCTAAAAGCTACAAGCATTCAAGTGTTCTAAGGATTAAAAGATCAAGACGAAGATTCAAGAACAAGCTGCAAGCCCTTGGATTAAGAGTACGTCAAGATCAAGGTCAAGCTTCAAGCACTTGGATTAAAAGAAAATAAAATTCAAGATTAAGCTCAGAGGCTCCTTTATTTACTGTTGAAAAGAAGAATCAGAGGATTCATAGAGATTGCACACTCAAATATTTGAAATAAAATACTACGATTGTTGCGATATTTTTCGGTCCTGATTTTATTTTCTCGACGCAATTTATTGTCTACACCGGGGATCCGTCATGCCTTCACGTTCGCCAAACCTTCAAGTTATTATGGTCTGCCTTCATGACATTTCAAATTTAGAGAGACTTGGGCCCAAGATATTTGGTGAGATGAAGCTCGTGAATTTCAATTTTTTACAATTAAAAAGGTCTTACAATCTCAAAGCTCCCACACCAAGATACAAATATTTTGGTGAAGTCGCGCTAATTTTGAAATGGTCGGCATATCAGGAACCAAAGTTGACTTCAACATATTATCTGAAATTATCCTTAAGGTATTAAGTTTTAAATTTTGGATTCAGAAACAAAGAAATTCCACGATCGAACTACCAAAAGAAAATAGAATGGACTAGAAATCAGAGCTCTAAATGATTCATTTTGGACTCAAAAGATGTTATATATTTGGAGGTAAGTTTCCAATGGATCAAACGGTTCGTGATTTCAACATTTCTACATCAAGATACAAATATTTTGGTGAAGTTTTGCAAATCTGAAATCGTAAACGTGACAGAATTTAAAGTTAGCTTCAAAACAATATCTGGAACGATTCTCAAAGTATTTAATTCCAAAGTTTGGATATGTCTTATATATTGAAGTCTAGTTTTCAAAAAATTAAACGGTTTATAATTTCGACATTTCTACACCAAGATATAACTTTTTTGGTGAAACTGCACAAATCTGAAACCATCAACGTGTCAGAATTTAAAATTATCTTCAAAATAATATATGGGATGATTATCAAAGTGTTTGATTTCAAATTTTGGATATGTTTTAGATTTTGAAGTCTAGTTTTTATGAAATTAAACGGTTCATAATTTTGATTTTTCTACACCAAGATATGATGTTTTTTGGTAAGACCACACAAATCTAAAAATTTTTACGTGGTGGAATCTAAAGTTGGTTTCAAAATAGTATATGGGCCGATTCTGAAGGTGTTTAATTCTAGGTTTTGGATATGTTTTACATATTGAAGTCTAATATTTGAAAAATCAAACGGTTCATTATTTTGAATCTCCCACTACAAGATATGAATCTTTCGGTACAAGCGCGTAAAGCTGAAAATTATGCGACTAAGATAAAAGTCGGACGATGTAAAACAAAAGAGAAGCTGAAATATTTAAGCCCTCGAAGTCTCCAAGTTAAAATCTTCAAGTATGTCGGTCTTCAAGTTGATGTCTTCACGTTCGCCACTCTTCAAGCTGAAATATTTAAGCTCTCCAAGTCTTCAAGTTGAAGTCTTCAAGTCCGTCGGTCTTCAAGTTTCAGTCTTCAAATTCGCCGGTCTTAAAGTTGAAATACTTAAGCCCTCCAAGTTTCCAAGTTGAAGTCTTCGAGTCCGTCGGTCTTCAAGTTTCAGTCTTCAAATTCGCCGGTCTTAAAGTTGAAATACTTAAGCCCTCCAAGTTTCCAAGTTGAAGTCTTCAAGTCCGTCGGTCTTCAAGTTTCAGTTTTCAAATTTGCCGATCGTAAAGTTCAATTGTTTAATCCCTCCAAATATTCGAGTTGAAGTCTGCAAAGTCCGCCAAATCTTCAAAGTTTTCCAGTCGATGTCATCAAATCAATGTCGTCTTCGAGTTGAAGCTTTATAACTTTCCAATCTTAAGGTGGACATATAAGTCTCTTTGCACCTTAAGTTGGCCTCTTCGTGGGTTTGTCCTTAAAAGGAACTATAACTTTCCAATCTTACGGTGGACATGTGAGTCCCTTTGCACCTTAAGTTGGCCTCTTCGATAGTCGGGTCATTTTGAGAGTAATCTCTCCGGTAGTCGGGCCATTTGAGAGTAATCTCTCCGGTTGTCGGGCCACATTGAGAGTAATATCTCCGATATTCGGGTCATTTTGAGAGTAATATCTTCGGTAGTCGATCCACATTAAGAGTAATCTCTCCGATAGTCGGGTCATTTTGAGAGTAATCTCTCCGGTAATCGAGCCACATTGAGAGTAATCTCTCCGATAGTCGGGTCATTTTGAGAGTAATCTCTCCGGTAATCGAGCCACATTGAGAGTAATCTCTCCGATAGTCGGGCAAGGATGAGTACTCATTCTCTCACGCCCTAAGATTGTCTTCATCATGCATGGATTATCTCGCTAAACAAGAACAAATTCTTCTCGTTTGACCTATAAAAAAAAAAGACAAAAATACATAAGAAATAAATTCACCTGTCGATGATGGACTGGCTTGAGTGCAATACGAATTGACACTACAATTAAAAAGCACGTCACTTTATATAGATAGCAAAGGTATACACTGACCAAGGGTTATTTCAATGTGGGACATATGTGATCCATCTCCACATTGAATTTGGATATATAAGGCGGCTCCAGTCGTCCGTTCGCAACATGAAAAGAATATTAAGTATGCTTTGTTGTCTCCTAAAGGGACCGGATAAGTAGCGGCAATGACGATATCCTAATAATATGAATTACTAATAGGACGACCAAGTGGGATCACTACATGGGTGCCAACATTGAATTCAAGGAGATACTTAAAAAAAATCACACGATAAATTGTTTGTTCCAGCCATTAAAACTGATTCGGTAAAAAAATGAAATAATTCAATTCTTTGGGGAGATGTCTTTTGAAGCTACAAATTGAAAGACACTTGCATGAAGAAATCAGCGAGAATTGGGATATTGAAAAAAATATGTGTATTGCCTTTAGTGGCATTGTCCTTATAATTTTCATTATAACACTCACAATTGACTTTGGATTTCACGTGGGCATATGGGATTAGTGAACCCAGCAGGTTAGAAAATTTATCCAACCTTGCAATTGCACAAACTTTAAATAAAATAAGTTTGAAAATTGATAGCTTTGATATGTATGATAAGCAACTTTCAATTTTCTCAAGCGAGTAAGCATGGATACTTTAAGCCTCGTCTTTTAAAATTGATAAGTTGATATTTTGACAAGTCTTGAAGTAGGGGGCATTTGTAAATATTTAAATTTTATTGGATTTAAATCTATAAAATTATTTGGATTGTACTTTAAATTCAAGATATATTAGTCCAAATAGATATTGTAGGCTACTATATTTAGATTAATTATATTAGTCAAATCCATATGGGTTAAATAAATGAGTCCAAATCTACTGGGCTAGCCCATTCGATTGTGCTACAAATGATGAGCGCACTTCATTAGGCCTAATATGTGTTGATACCCAATTTTTCTTCAAACTATTTTAAAATTTGCATACGTGCCTTCAATTTTTATAATAACTGGTAATTTTCCATATTTTTATTAATTTCTTTTCCAATTTATTCAGTATTTTAAATTCAATAATTATTCATAAATTATATTATAAATAATTTCAAAATATTTCCTAGCTCAATATATCATTTTAATCCTATTAGAATTTAATTATTTCACAAATTAGCCAAGTTGGCATTATTTAGCTATAATTACAACATTTTTTGCAGTTATAGCCTAAATGTACATTTTATACCATTTTAATTCAATAATTAGTCATTTTATATTTTAATATTAGTTAATTACTTTAATTTCACTTATTTAGCATTAATTTCATTTTATATAATTATTAGCTATTTTTATTAATTATTTATCTATTTTTAAGGGGTATTTAACAAATAGCCATTTTTTATTTCAATTCTAACCTATTAAAACCAGCCCAAACCCCAATTCGAATGACCCAAGCCCGAACCTATACCTAACCCGGCATAGGTCCTCTTAAATCCTGGCCGTTGATCATTTTTATCAACGGCTCAGATTACCCATTTCCTTAATTAATCCTAAACGACCTAACCCAAACCCTCATTTTCCCCCTCTCATTCTATCGTTACACTCCACCGTTCTCATCTCTCTCAACTCTCTTTTCTCCTCGACTCCCTCTGCTAAACCTAGCCTCCCTTCTCCGATCGTCACATTGCCAGAATCCATGGCGATTCCACCATTTACAACCTCATGGCTCCCTCCTTAACGTGCGTCACCGCTTTTGAGGCCCTCAAGTGAACCAGAGGCGGTCCACTCACCTCCTACGATCTCAAGCCATTTTTCCGGCCACGCATGGCCGTCCGAGTAAGATCTACCACTTTCTGGTTGAAACCGGTAATATCTTGAGTTTTCCTCCTCTTTTCTAGGTTCTCTTTGGAAACCCTAACTTTAAACCTTTCGATTCTTTTAGATCTATAACATATCTATACCTATTATTAGTTCTTTCCATGTTTTCTTTAGAGATTCTTTAGGTTCCTAAACGATTTTTCAGTTTTCGAACTAAGGTTTTCAAAATCCCTTTCAAAATAGTCTTCTTTCTAATTTCTTAGCATTATTTTATGATTCTACCGTGTTTAAACATTATTTGAGCTTTTCCCTTTTGTTTGAGTCATTTTTTAAAAAGAAACCCCAAATTTCTTGGGTTCAATCTGTGAGTCTGAGTGTAATTGCAATAATGTTTACCTGTTCTAGCACGACTACTTTACTTTCATGTGTACTCTGTGATTTCTGTATGATTTTATGATTTTTTGCTCATTAATTGCTGTTAGGGTTTCTGATTCTTCGTCACTTCTGTCTAAATCATGATTATCTGTTGGGTCCTTTAATTATTTGCTATGTTCTAATGTGAATCTCTAATTTTGTGGTTAGGGTTTCTGATTTTTGCTTAATATGTGTTATTCCGTTCAAATCAGTATTGTTTTACCATTTGCATCTTTGAATAAGTGTGATTAGTACTTTATTGATTTTTACACAACATTCTGATTTCGAGTATTTCCTTATGTGTGTGATATTCTCCTTGATTGGTACTGATTCCCTGTGATTAGGACCTCATTCGAGGATTCTCTTACTGATTTTCGGAATTAAACCGTGTCCTGCCTTATTCCTATGAATAAGGCTGTCAAATTGATTCACATATGCACTTTCCTTAATTAGGATATTCTGCATCTAGCCTTAATCACATGCCATGTACTTTTACTACTGCTCATATGTTAAAATCAGATTTTCAATTGATTTCTTTCCTTGTTTATCACTGTTTGTTACCGTCTGGACATTGACTCCTTAATTAAAAGGAGTACTTACATTAGTATGATTCTTATTGTGATTACTTCCATAATTATGCTAAACCTTTATTTGTTACCTTATTTTCTTCCTATTTTCAAAACTATATATACTCTACTCTCTTATTAGCACAAGACACGAACACACACACAAATACAAGCATACTCATTGCTCTCTCTCTTACTTTCCTACACACTCTCTCTTATTGACAATTGGCTACTCAGTCGGCTGAAATCCAAGACTGAGTAACTTATTACTGCTTTACTGCTCTACTTGCTCTACTGCTCTCTTGCTCTGCACCCTACTGTCCTATTGCTCTACTTCTCTGCACACTACTGTTCTATTCTCTCAATCTTGACTGGTATGTCTTCTATTTAATTTACAACATCCAAAACAATATGTTTATGTTCGTATTGCACTTTCTCTTATTCCTTTTGTGCTTCTACTTGTGGTTCTACTGTTTACCCTATAACTAGCATATATATTATGTCTATGTGATTTCCCTTCCCCTTTATTTCAGATGTCTATTGCTCCTCTTATTTGTTTGTTACAATTTTTCTTACTCCCTAACCCCAGTACAGTATCAGAATGTGTGCGTGACCCCCTAGCTACTAAGTAATACTGAACCCCTTCCAGAACCTAATGTATGAACCTGTTTAGCATCCCTCAATCTAATGTTGTCAAGCTTCTGCATGAACATTTTTGTGATAGAATGTGCTGTGACTTTTTAAGACCTGAAATGCTTTCTCTGATGTCTACATGTGTGCAAATATGCTCTTACATGTGAATTACTTGTCCCCAAACACTTTTACCATGTTTGTGTTTGCTTCCCTGAACTATGTGTGCTATTCTGATTCTGAGATTGCCTTACTCACCTTCCTTAAAAACTGTTTTCAATAAGAGTTAAACTCTTCTATTGTTTTTCTTTCAAGAACTGATTCTAGATGGATCATTTTCAAACTGTTTTTCTCAACTCAATTCTTTTTAAAACTATATCAAGCACTCTCACATACTCTTAGAAGTCTAGGTTCTGCCCCTTTAGTGTGTGACTGCTTTGGGACCCTATGAGCTCCCTGTGAACTCTGACACACTAAGGCTGGCCCTTCCACACTGCATTTGCTCAAATTTGGTTATGACTCTGGGTGTGAGCACTGCCTGGGATCCCTTGAGATCCTTAGGGAACTTTGACACACCTGGATCATGTGAAAGGTTGTGAATAGAATGGCAATGAGGCATTCTGGAGATTCTGGGCCTATCAGTAGGCTCCCTATAGTATAACTTCTTCTTTTTATTATTCAGTTATGTAATTCATGAAAATGACCTGTAATAATTCTTGTAAACAACTCTTTGGGGATGGATAGTGAAAAGGGAGGGGTAAATATGCATGCCATATCTATTAGAGGGTAGAAGCCATGCTATTGGGTTTTATTCCCTATTTGCACAATAGAAACCATGCTTAGGACTCATATGTGCAAGATCATGCATTAGAGACCATGTTCCCTAGGTCTTACACTTACTGTTTTCAGCATCTATTTGCATATCATTTCGAAAGTCCTGTGTTAAAATGTACTAGTAACCAGTACTTTACAATCATTCTCTACGCTGTGATCACACTCAACTATGTCTATTAAAAGACTAAGCGGGCGTTGCAAATATAATCTTTTACCCAGATTCGAATCCCACAGGGAATTAACGTATCAAATGTCGTCTTTAGATTACTAGATTCTCAATAGTCAACTTTCTTAAACGTTGTGTATATCACTTTGCGTTGTTTCTACTACTACAGCTGAACAGAAATAATAAACTTAAGATTAATTAACAATAAGATGTAAACAATTGGATTAAAGGTCTACGTTTATGGTTTCCCCTGTTGGTGAACTTCCTTCTTGTATACTTCCTATAGTTTTGATTTAGTTGTCTCTATCAATCATGAACACTCCAACTACCATAAATCTCTCTCAAGTAATTATGATAATTTACTAGACGCGCTCTCTCAAGTTACGCTAGCTAGATTGTATTACAATTCAATTTAGATTGCATTCGAGGTATCGTTATCTCTAATCCAACCTCTAAACCCTCAGTTATGACTCTCACCTATACTCCGGGAGTGGTGGTGTTCAAACAACTACCTAAATATGCACTCTCTCTCAAGTAGATACATAATAAATAGGCACAACTAATTGAGGGCCCTTCAATCAACTACAACAAGAACGTAGTTGAACAAATAGAGATTAACAACCAACCAAAACTATATTAATATCACAATAAAGTCATCCCCCAACGGGTTCCACCAAAACCTTAGATTAGAATTAGCTACTCATAATAATGATAAAAACTACAAAATAATTCATAAGCAAAGGTAAAAGCACAAAATAAGGAGATATGGATTGATGCCCATTGCCTCCTTGCCTCTTGCCCTAGCTTCTTGTGCTAAACTCTAAACCTTGATTTTCTACTTCTTTGGGCGAATTGAACCTTTTATAGGTTAAGTGGATTGGCCTTGAACTTCCAAAAACACCCTCCAGCTTCTATTTTCCGCGTCTGGACTAGCGCGGGCGTGCTAGTCACGTGCTAATGCCCGCGCTAGTTGGGTTATACACTGCCTCCGAAAAGCTGGACTAGCGCAGGCGCGCTAAGGTCGCGCTACAGCCCGCGCTAATGGGGTTCTTCACTGCCTCCGGAAAATCTCCAGCCGTCAAATCACCTCGAAATTACCCCATGGCATGTTATTCTTCAAATTCACCCGGATCACCGTCATAAGTCCTCAATAACTTATTGTACTCCTGTGAAACACAAAAATCACCATTAGAGCCAATTTATCATCATTTAACATACTTAAGACCGTGAAGCATCATTAAGTTAGAGTATAAATATATGCTAAACTATGTGAATTCAGCCTATTATCAACACCCCACACTTAAATCATTGCTAGTCCTCGAGCAATCCACTGCATCCTACAAGGTTACTTTGCATCAAACACTTCCCTACGGTACCACACCACAACATTTTACAAGCATTATACCTAGTAGTGTAGCATCTATGCCTCAAGCGGCGACTCTCAAATGCCAAGCCATACTCTTACTTCCTCGAGATACTCTACAAGGAGGTCAAGACTTACCTCTTTTTCATAAATCACGTGCCCTGACTTCACACAATTGAGAGCAGTTCTACAAAAGATAATAGTAAGAGCAACAAGAACTTTAAATCGAAAGAATTCACTCACTCTCAAAAAGAACATTTATATGCCACACAGATACGCCATAGGCTTGCCCGTAGTGTAATACTCTATTAATTGAGTTTGTTTAGTCTAAGATCAATAGGTCTTTATTTGGTTGTAATATAGGCTAAGGGATGGGTAGGATACATTTAGGTCTAGTGACTAACTTCCCTAAGCACTTTTAATAGAATTACATTAACATTCAGTCCATTTTCATGCTTGGCCAGAACTTTCACCACGCTTTGCTTCATAATTACCCCACTATTCTTTAGGTGCAACTTTCTTTTTCATGCCACTAATTATCAACGACTACATGTATTTATTGTCATCTTTCTTTCTTTTATTTTTATCTAAGTGGCCTTCACTTTTTCATTTCATTTCTTTTTTTTTCTTTCACACTTTTGCACCTTTCATTCTATTTCCTTGATTTTCCTTACAGATCAAACCACCACCCCACACTTTGACTTTTACATATCAGCTAATAATTCAAGTGCTCATGGGAGGTACAGGGTTCAAACAGGCAGGCTATTCAAACAAATGGTTATGGTTCATAATGTGGTTATCAAAGAAACAGGCTTATAAGCTCAAAGGGGTTGACTATGGTTAATTACATTCAGGTGGGTACATATTTGTGTCTGGCTTAACAAAAAATGCCTATATCCATTCTAAGACTAAACAAGCCTCTATTTCGATTTGTACACACAAGGGCAAGTTCTAAGTACCAACTGCAGACATAGAATAAGATGAAAAATACCTCACACACACATGACACATAATTCAATCCAAATTGGTTCATCAAAACACTCCATTGAGCATTCAAGTTAGTTACAACATGTACCATTAAGGCATTCTACAAGAGTCAACAAGTGAGCCTAAGCGTCACACTCTAGGATTCACGGTGTTTGGGTGTAACACACTAAGGGTAGCATTTTATCATTCAGCACCTTGCCCAAATGATTCTTAACAACTAAAAATAAAAGAAGAAGCTAGCTATACCCGGTTCAAGCTAAACCCTTGGAAAAGAACCGTGGTCAAAAGAAAAACCAAGAGGGAGTTACTACACTCCCTAAAAAAGAAAAAAGAAAAAAGAAAAAAAATCTTTTTGGTGTTTTCTTTGGACTAACCTCCCTCAAGAAAACTACCTAAGAAATCGTTCACCAGGAAGAGTCCACTAAATTTTCTGATTGTTTTTTCTTTTTTTTATTTTATTTTTCAATCTATTTGGACCCTTGTCGCGCCCCCCTTTTTCTCTCCTCGCGGAGATCGGGTTTAGGACATTTTTGGGACAAACTCCTCTGGAAGGAAGAAGTTAAAGGAAGAGTCGCCACCTAACAATTTTTATGGTGTGTTAGGGCACCTTGAGTAGTTAACTCATGAACTAGTTTGCATTACCAGAGGTTGAGTAAGGGCTTGATGTTATCCTAAGGGGAAGGTGTTAGGCACCCCTCAGGATCCACAACTTTGGGTCCCGGCCAAATGGTTTCGTGAATTCAAAAAATAAGCAAATAACAAGCAAGGCTCACATAAGAGGGGATTTCAAACAAGTGTTGGAGTTTTATTGAAAGTTTAAAAGAAATTGGAAGTAAAAATTTGAGAAAATATCCTAGGTTTAAAGTAATACGGATCACATCAATGAAATACCCAGTAATCACTCCTCAAAGAGGGGCTACACGTGGTATTAGCACACCGGTTATCATATCTGTATTCTACCCTTCCCACCCTGTGAAGGTAATTAAAGCGTATGTTGGTCACGAATTCTATTGCGTGCTATTACCCATCCCATCTTATCTGTCCTGGAGGAAGTTAGGACTACTATCCTAAAAGGTAGGTACTATGCAGAACCCCTAGGTTTAAAGGACAAATTCTAAGTGATAAATAAAACATTTAGGACTGCAAGTATAGGAGACACACAGGACCAGATATGAGGCTCATGAATCCCTCCACAAATTAATATACATAACTAGCACGACTCAAACACAAAGAGGTCTTGAATTTCAGAACCTAAGGCAGGATGTCTAAGTGAGAATACAGTAATGGGGCAGTCTGATTACTGA
>ML300788.1:537-63279 GCA_005239505.1 Nicotiana paniculata
AAATGAGTGGAAGCTATTACATAGAAGGCAGTCACCAAGAAAGAAGTGGTAGACTTTGTTCACTCCAACATCATCTGTCGTTTTGGTATTCCAAATATCATTATCACAGATAATGCTGCTAATCTGAATAGTCATCTGATGAAGGAGGTATGTGAATAATTTAAAATTGAGCATCGCAATTCTACTCCTTACCGACCCAAAGCTAATGGAGCTATTGACGCTGCAAATAAGAACATCAAGAAGATTCTTAGGAAGATGGTCCAAGGGTCTAGACAATGGCACGAGAAACTGCCCTTTGCTCTTTTGGGATACCGGACAACTGTTCGTACATCACTTAGCGCAACGCCCTACTTGTTGGTTTATGGCACTGAAGTGGTCATACCTGCTGAAGTTGAGATCCCCTCTCTCCGAATCATTGTTGAAGTAGGAATTGAGGACACTGAATGGGTCAAGTCCCGACTAGAACAGTTGAGTTTAATTGATGAAAAGCGTTTGGCGGCAGTTTGTTTTGGTCAGTTATACCAACAAAGAATGACACGCGCTTACAATAAGAAAGTGTGCCCAAGACAGTTTGAGGTAGGACAACTTGTCTTGAAAAGTATCTTTCCGCACCAGGAAGAAGAAAAAGGAAAGTTCGCCCCGAATTGGCAAGGTCCTTACCTCGTCAAGAAAGTATTATCAAAAGGAGCTCTACAGTTGGCAGATATATAAGGAAAGGTGACAGCCATATCTGTCAACGCGGATGCGGTCAAGAGATACTATGTCTGACATGACTCTGTTGGGGCATTTTATACTTAGCATTCTCAGGTTGGGATGACGAAAGGCTATCATTCTCGCTACCCAAACACTGTTTAACCCTAGTTAGCCCTTTGAAGCCTTGTTTATATTTATTTGTTTTCCCCTCTTTTGGAACCAATGTACTTAAAAGAAAAAAAAATACAAAAAAAAAATCATTAAAACAAGTTCATATCAATTGAACTACGTCTGACCTGATTCCGAAAGGATACGTAGGCAGCCTCACTCTGTGGTTCGGTCACACCAAAATAACAATCCACATTTCCCCAGTTTTCAAAGAAACCGAGGCATGATTTTATTTTATTTTTTCGACGGTTTTTCCGTCAAAATGGTTCCAAAAGTTGTCATTCAATTGAATAGTTCTTTTTACCCTTCCCTGTTAAGACCTTCTGATCAACTTTCAAGAATGCTAAGTCAATATACTATGGGTGATGCCTCAGCCATTATAAAGAGATAAAAATAAATGAGAGAGTCTTATTGGTGAAAACCCTCACGGGCACTATAAGACAATGGTGAGTTGAGAGAGAGAAATGAGAGAGGTCAGTTGATGAAAACCCATAACGGGCATCATTGATCGATTTAGATTTTCATATACCCTGGCACAAGCATGGTTAAGACAAAGAACTCAGTTTCAAAGTGAAGTTTACAACATATTTCAAGAATTAGACGGTTCAGACGGATCGGGCATCCAGTCCCAAATGCATGTCATGTTCATTGAAGTCAGCATATTCCTCCAGATAAGTCCTTTTTATTTATTTATTTTTCTTTCTTTCTTTCCCCTGAAAGGGACACTTCTTGATTAAGTTTTAATACCTATTAGTTCACCTCCTTGTTTTCTTTCGTACTATTATTTTTGAGTCCCTTTCAGTCTAATTTCGTCAAAGCAAAGCAAAGAAAAGACCACAAAATTGGTTACAGTTTCCCTGTTATATGAAGCAAAACTTTTTGGGCATGAAGCATGTGCAAAGGCATAAAGCCATCTTTGATTTCCCTGACGAGCAAAAGTCTTGAAGGACTGAACAATGTGTCAAGGGTCAACAAAAGTTACTCAGTTAAAAGTTGTTTTGGGAGAAAGGTTGATTGCACCACAAACACAAATGAGGATAGGCGAGGTTTTGATGTTGAGAAAGAAGATCTCTAGAAAGTAAGGAAAGAGTCTCCCGGTAATTCGTACAACCATTGACAGAGCCAGCTGTTCTAACAAGTGCAATGGACACTAGGTCAAGTCGCCCAAGAGATCAAGGCCACAAACTGACCACCATTTTAAAACTAACGAATCTTTCTTTGTTCAGAACATGAATAGAACAATTTTAGGAAACGGTTCGTGGAAGGACGAACATCACCAAGTGAAGTTCTCAAATCCTTGATTTCCTTCTAATATACAAGTAATCATGTTATTTTTAATTTCATTATAGGGAATACCCTATCTTCACCTCAGGGTACTACATCCCATGGCTGCATTAATTTCTGCCAACATAGGGTACGATATTCCCTAGTAGCATCTCAGTGATCCACGAGCCTCATCTTATTGCCAAACACAGGGTATTACATCCCCTGGTTGCATTTTAGTGCCAACATAGGGTACAACATTCCCTAGTAGCATCTTAGCGTGCCACGAGCCTCATCTTATTGCCAACACAAGATACTACATCCCCTGGTTGTATTTCTCATCGCTAACATAGGGTACGACATTCCCTAGTGGAATCTCAGAGTGCCAAGAGCCTCATATTATCGCCAACGTAGGGTACTACATCCCCTGGCTGCATTACTTTCTGCCAAACACAGGGTACTACATCCCCTGGTTGCATTATTTTTTTCCAACATAGGGTACGACATTCCCTAGTAGCATCTCAGAGTGCCACGAGCCTCATTTTATTGCCAACACAGGGTACTACATCCCCTGGTTGCATTATTTTTTTCCAACATAGGGTACGACATTCCCTAGTAGCATTTCAAAGCGCCACGAGTGTCCTTTTGTTGCAAACATAGGATACGACATTCCCCAGTAGCATCTCAGAGAGCCACGAGCCTCATCTCATTTCCAAACACAGGGTACTACATCCCCTAGTTGCATTCTTCTGCCAACATAGGGTACGACATTCCCTAGTAGCATCCTAGAGTACCACGAGCCTCATCTTATCGTCAACATAGGGTACTACATCCCCTGGTTGCCTTCATTCTTGTTAACGCTGGGTACGACATACCCTATTATTTATAATAAAAAATGTGTCTTTTTCAATTATTTATTCTGCAATAGCAAAGATAGTTTAATGTGTTTTCAATAACTCACAAAAATTTCCTAGTGCAAACTGGGGCAGAAATTTTTTGTTCATTTTGTTTTTTTTGATGGCTTATAGGTTTTTCTGCAAAGTACATATTGAATGTGCAAAGAATAAGATTCCAGCTCTTGTTGGAGAAAATGGAATGTTTGATCTCAATACCAGCCGCAACCAGTTTTGACATAATGTATGCGGAGACATAGGGTCTCAAGATCCATCTTCTCATCATCTAATCAAGAAACAAGCATGTGAGAGTATTTCATAGTCTGCTACATCGAGAGAACCAAGTTTCAGTCTAAAGTCAATAGGAGAACCAACTCAAAAATCAAGATAAAACTCCAGATGGCATTTAGATAGGAATTTTGTAACTCTTAGATTTCAAGATATGTAATTTTCTTTTTATTTTGTTGTAATAGTAGGAACCGCAGATCGGAACCTCGACGAAACTTCACCCGACACTTCCTCTAAGGATAATCCATCACTCTTCTTTCACTTGAACTACACGTGACCTGATTCCCTTATAACCCGGGATATGTAGGCTGCCTAAAACCAAGGCTCGGTCGCATCTTTTTCTTTTATTTTCTTTTCCTTTTCAAATAATAGTTAGGTCAAAATTAGTCACCGTGTTCATTTTTCTTTTCTTGAAAACTCTTAATGTTTCCAAGCAAAGAGGGGGCATGCTGTGAACAACTAACTTTTTACCACACCCAAATTCTATACTATTTTGGTGTAAAGATTTCTTTTAGGTCTAATCTTAATACTTATAATTTTTATCTTACTCTTAATAGGTTTTATTTAAGAAAATTAAAAACTACAAAAAATATTCACAATCTTAGAATATAAGATTTGTTCCTATGNTTGGTTTTCTTATTATATAGTATAATTTAAGCGCCGATGTTTCAAAATAAAAACAAGGTACGCATGCGCGCGACTTTGGTTTTTTTCTTAAATAATTAAGCATGACAAATTGTGTACACGTACGCGTGACATTATTTAAGTGCCGATTTTCAAAATAAAATCAAGGTACGTGTTCACGCGACTTTGACTATTTTCCTTAAAAAAACCAAATGTCGTGAATTGTGTACACGTACGCGTGACATGATTTTTGACACACCAAGCTAAACAGGTATACGTGCGCGTAACCCATCTTAATATAGTTTTCAAAAATAAATAATTGAATAATTAAAAGCGATAAAAATGTAAAATGCACATAGGTATTAAAATCAGTAGTTAAATAATTAGGCCAAATATTAATAGTTAAGCGACATGCTAGAACCACGGAATTCGGAAGTACCTAACACCTTCTCCCGGGTTAACAGAATTCCTTACTTGGATTTCTGGTTCGCAGACATTTTTAAAACAGAGTAAAAAATTTTCTCGGTTTGGGATTTCAATAAACGGTGTCCCGGAACATCGTCAAAAATCTGGGTGGCGACTCTGAAAATTAAAATAAATCCCAAATCCGAATAATGTATCCCTAACCCCTTTGGGGAAAAAGGAGGTGTGACACACTCCGCTCGCGGAATGTAAATTGCGAAGCGGTCACATGCAGACATGCACAATCAACAATCTACCCCGAATATGTCGGGAACACAAATACTCAAGTAAATGACCGATTTCTCTTTTAAAAACCACAAATAGTATTTAAATCCCTTTTTCGAAATTCACTTGCCGAGTTTTATATAACATTTAATAACACAACCTTATTCGGAAATACAATTGCCCCCGAAGGAAATAAATTTTGTTTTTTGATGATTTAGAAAATAAACTCTAATCTTCCTTAGTCATTAAATTACAATTTCGATTATATTAGCAGTCTAATATCACAGACAAAATCACAAGTACAACAGGTAAGGCATGCTAGTGGGTCCTAGGCTACCCGGACATGGCTTAATAGTAGCTACGCACAGACTCCCATCACCTTGTGCGTACGTAACCCCGAAGATAATAGCATATACTTAATTAATTCACCTAGGGGGACGATTCCCCCTCACTAAGTTAGAAAAGAGACTTACCTTGCTCCGAAATTTCCATAACCGGCCTCCAAGCCCTTCCAACGACTCCAACTGACGCACAACGCTCCGAAACTACCACATAACGGAAAAGCAATGAAAATTCATCCTAATACTCACAACAAATTCAAATTATATACTTTCCCAATCCCGCTCAGTGAAATGACCAAAATGCCTTGGAGCCCGCGTGCCCGGAATCCGAAATTTCTCGAAGATATATTCTACCCATAGCCTTACTAACTCAAATATACAATTTACTTAAATATTCATGCTCAATTCGTGGCTAAAAATCCAACTTTCCATTTCCTAGGTTTCTTCAATATTTTCCCAAATTCCTACCAATTTCAATGCCTAATCCATGCATATAATCTTGTATTTAACTTACAAAACGGGAGGAATTTACTTACCTTGACAATGCATGAAGGAATCGTCTCTTGAAGCCTCCCAAAATCGCCTAAGCCATGAAGAAAATGAAGACAAATGAACCCAAATCCTTGTTTTAAAACATTCTGCCCAGGACGATTTCCACACACGCGGGACCAATTTCCCGCACCTGCGGCTTCCTGAACTCCAGCCCCAAATCGCACCTGTGCCCCACTATCTGCACCTGCGGCTTCGCAGGTGCGGAAATTCCATCGCACCTGCGGTCCCCAGCCAAGCCTGCCCACTCTCGCACATGCGGTACCCAAGCCGCACCTGCGGCCAAATCCTCGCAGGTGCGGATCACACTAGATAACAACAATCTTAACTTCTTCAAACTTCAAATCGTGATCCGTTAACCACCCGGAATCCACCCGAGGCCCCCAGGACCTCGTCCAATTATACCAACCTGTTCCAAAACATAATGCGGACTTGCTCGAGGCCTCAAATCACATCAAACAACATCGAAACCACAAATCGCACTTAAATCCCAACTTTATGAACTTAGAATTTTCCAACTTCTACATCCGATGACAAAACCTATCAAATCACGTCTGATTGACCCCAAATTTTGCACACAAGTCATATTCGACATTACGGACCTACTCTAAATTTCGGAATCGCATTCTGATCTCGATATCAAAACTTCCACTTCCGGTCGGATTTCTCAAAAACCTTCAAGTTTCTATCTTTAGCCAAATGACTTCAAAATGACCTACGGACATCCAAATTCACTTCTGATCGCCCTCCAACTCCAGAATCACCATACGAAGCTATTCCCAGACTCGGAATCCCAAACGGACATCAACAACACTGAAATGCACTTCAAGCCCAAATTTATGAAATTTCTTCAAAAATGCTGACTTCGACTATATACGCCGAAACGCTCCCGGGTTATCCAAAACCCGATCCGGACATACACCCAAGTCTGAAGTCATCATACGAACCTGCAGGAACCTTCAAATCCTGATTCGAGGTCGTTTACTCAAAATTCCAATCTTAGTCCATTTCTCCAACTTAAGGCTTCTGAAATGAGAATTTCCTTTCCAAATCAACTCTAAACTTCCCGAAATTCTATTCCGACCACACCTACAAGTCAGAACACCTAAAATGGAGATGATCACGACTTCAAACCGCTGAACGACGCACTAGAGCTCAAAATGACCGATCGGGTCGTTACAAGTGACCTACATGAAAGAGCAAACTTCCTCGATGAGTAAAGTCAACTCTTGACGTGCAAGTGTCATTCGAACTATTCATTCTAAACATTTCAAATAATTGACTTGTTGATAATTCATAAGTGTTGTGGTAATTGTTGGTCCCAACTGATGTATGCTTAATTCACCTTAGATTAGCTGGAATAGCTCTTTTCTTGTGGAGGTAGAAATTACCTTATTTTCTTGAGGACAAGCAAAAGCTTAAGTTTGGGGGAGTTGATAAGTGAGAATTTTGACTACTTATTTGCGCTTTTTGACTTTCGTTTTTGTTCAAAAATGTTTAAAGGTATTCTCGAAAACTGATGAAATATGCTTACTTGCAGGAGTATTGGAAAATGAGCCATTACTATGAAATCCAACTCAAGAAGGAGTGCTTTTGAACAAGGAACAAAAATCAAGCTTACAAGCTCAAGTGCGGACCTCAAAATTCTATCCGCAGCCACAAAATGTGAAGAGGAATCAACAGAGCTATAGCGTAAAGTGCGGACCGCATAATAATTGTGCGACCACAGAAGTCAAGGTTCAGAGAGTTTCAAATTCAAGACTAATAAGAACTGCGGTCTGTACTATAATTGTGCGGTCGCAGAAATAAAATGTGCGACCGTAATGTAGAATTGTGCAGCTGCAGAACAACATTCTGTCAAGAGCTGAAGAAAAGTGCAGACCGCACACAGAATTGTGCGGCCGCAGAACCTCTGAAAGGGCAATTTTGTCCGAAAATTTCAGCTGTGTATAAATAGACTTCTTTCATGAATTTAGGTCAAGTTTTGAATATCAGAAGTTCTATAGCCGTTTTTCTTTACCCTTTTAGGCAACTTTAGCGTATATTTTTTATTTTACATTGCATTTTCATTTATTAATCTTGCAATATGAGTTTTATCATCTTTTCTTTTTTGTTTTCTTCAATACCCAATATGAGTAGCTAGATTTTTAGCTAGGGTTGTGACCCAACCTTAGTGTGGGATCCTCATGGGTGTTTGATTTAGGGATTATTTATGGTTGGTTGTGTATTATTTAGCCTTGTTCTTGCTATAATTGTAGAATTAATGGTTGCAAACATTAGTTCAAGCCTATTTGACTTGGTCTCTACTTGAGAAAGAGAGACTTAGTCTAGGAAAACTTGGATAACAAGAATTTGGGATGAATTCAAGAGATTGATAGTCCAAATTAAAGGGTTGAATCTAGAGATAGCAAAACCCCACTTTAGCATTTTATCAATTGTTTTGTACAATACCCATTTGGACTTGAGAAAATCAATTGAGAAAAAACACTCTCTTACCGAGAGGTATTGAGTGGGTAATTGTGTGTTGATAGTTATAATACACCCCGACCAATGAAACTCATTTTAAAGCTTATAACCCATTAGGCAAACACCTAGGTGGATGTCACAGTCCTAGGCCTTTTATATAATTGAAAAACAACATCAAAAACAATATTCTCTAGTTTTACAATTTAGAATTGCAAGCCCTAGCATAATTTTAGAAGTAAAAACAAAACAACTATTTGTGGAAGTGCAACTAAGCCAATGTTGTGCAGGTGTTTTTTCTGTTGGAAGCATGTTGTGTTGCATGAGACAAGTGAATATTTTAATTTTATTTGGGACTTTAAGTCTCCAAATCAAGCTAAAGTGGTCAACCTGGCCATTATTGTGATCCAACTCAGAGTCAATGAAGGAGTAGGTAGTTTATATACTGAAAATCCCATTACCAGTGGGTTTAAAATAAGCTTGTCTTCAGCATTGATAGTAGAACAGATGAAGGTGTATTGGATAACATTAGTTGTGATCTAGGTCAAAGGGTAATGTATTGCATTGAAGTTCCAGTCCCCATTGGAATATATGGAATTTATTTTCAAGGTCGATTCATTACTTTGCCATGGACCATGGAGAATGGAGCTTAGTGGTTGCATATTGGAGATCCAATTATCAGTTAATAAATTGACTCTATCCCCGTTATGGAATACCAATCTAGAAGCTTTAGTGCATTCCTTTCAACCCTCTTGAGTGCATTTCCTTATCCAAGTTTTGGCTTTAGCTTTGCTTTGCCTTCCACTACAATGTTTTCCCATTAAGACCCTAGCCCAGATTGTGTTAGTGTTGTGGTACGATCTCCAAGCGTGGCTGGTGCGGCTGGCCTTGTTCTTCATCTGGGCCTGTTGTAAGCCAAGTCCCCCCCTCATTTTTTTGGCTTAGTGACAGTATCCCATTTTACTAGATGCATCTTTCTTTTTTTTAAAGTGGTACTCCAAAGAAGTTCCTTTGGATTCTATCAATTTGGTTAGTAATGTGTGATAACAACTTTATGTATTGCATCACATGGGTTGGAATACTTCCCAGGCTTTATTTTGCTAAGGTTGTATGTCTAGCAATGTTTAAAAACTTAGTTTTCCATCCAGCCAACTTTGTGCTCATGTTGTCAATAGTGAATTGGAAGACCCTGTTAGTAGGCCTTTTGTGGAAGATGGGGAATCCTAGTTACTTGCAAAACTCTTTTGTAATTCCTAACATTGAGCTACAAAGGTTGGCCCAGTCCTCGTTATAGTTGGCAGAGAAAATAGCTTTGGATTCCTAAAAGTTGACCTTCTGCCCTGAAGCAGCATTTTGAAATCCTCTAGTGAAGGCAAGATAGTATCACAATTTTTCCCATTGGCTCTAGAAAATAATGTAACGTCATCTGCAAAGAATAAGTGGGAAATTTTGGGGCCACCCCTATTGATGTTGATGAGGAGCCAATCCTTTCTCAGAACAGCCTGATCAATAGTATTGGAAAACCTCTCCATGCAGATAATGAATAGATATGAGATATGGGGTCTCCCTGGCTGATCCCTCTAAAAGGGTAGAAAAACTTGGTTTGGCTCCCATTGACCATAATTAAGATGGAGCTGGAAGAGATACAAGAAATGAACAGATTGATCAGATTAGGTGGGAAGTTAAAGAACAATAGAGAATCCCTAATGAGGGACTGATCGCGTCCAAATGCACACATCAAAAGAGGTATGAAACTGTCATTTGCAATTCTAGAAACCCAACTAAGGGTCGAGGTCGAATCCACAAGGAGCTAATATGGAGTTAGATGTATATATTTCAATGTACGTGATTGAATTATCGAGATTTAACTTCCACAAAAGATTGATTTTCTATTTCTATTTTTTACTCTTTTGATTGCAAATTAAAGAAAGAAAACTAGAGATATCTGTTTTTGGGGTTTTTCCAAATTGGTAAAAAGCCTAGGGATGTGACCATTGGCTAGGTGTTTTCCTAGTGGGATAAAGACTTTAATACTTATTCTGTTGACAGGGTGTATTATAGCTATCAGATAGTGATTTTGCTCAATTTGGCTTTCTCAAGACCAAACAGATATTCACACAAAACAATTGATAAAAACTCAAGTCGGGTTATTACTACCTCTTGGTTGAACCCTTTAATTGGGTGAATCAATATCTCAATTGACCCAATTTCTTGTTAACAAAGTTGTCCTAGACTAGATCTCTCTTTCTCAAGAAGAGTCTAAGTCAAATAGGCATGAATTAATGTTTGAAACCATTAATTCTTCAAATTAAAGCATGAACTAGGCTAAATAACAAACACCCAATCATAAAAACATACTAATTTAATTACCCATAAGGTCAACATACTAGGGTTGGGTCACAACCCTAGTGAAAATTTAGCTACTCATACTTAGGTTTGAAGAAAATGAAAAAGAAAGACTAATTAAAATCATAATAAAAGATTAAAATATATAAATCTATTGTAAATTACACCAAAGTAAAGAAAACTTCCAAAAATGGTAAAGAAAAATGACTACAGTGTTTACAGAGGTTCAAACGTAACCTAATTTCGTGAAACTCTTCTATTTATACAAGTCTGAAAATCTCGAACAAACATGCTCCTCGGGAGGTTCTGCGGCCACACAATTCCATGTGCAGTCTGCAGATTTCTTCATCTTGGAAGGAAGTGGAGTTTTGCGGCCGCACATTTCTAACTGCGGTCGCGAGGAAATCTTTTGCGGTCAGCACAATTATGTCTGTGGTCCGCACAATTAGGTCTGCAGCTGCTAGACACTTCTTTTGTGGCTGCACAATTCTCGTGTGGTCCGCAATTCTCAGAGGCCCGGGACTTGGAAAGTTGCACACTCTATGATCTTGGATTCTATGCCAGCTCTTGCGCCACACAATTCATGTACGGTGCGCAATTTGCACAAATGTTTGCTGAGTTTTTCTTCCTTGTTTGCGGCCGTAGGTGGAATTCTACAGTCCGCAATTTCTTCTGCAGCACAAGGATTCCTTATGCGGACTGCACATTGTGTGCTTCTGTTCCCTTTTGTTGCCTTGTGCTTGGACTACTCCTCTTTGAGTCGGGTTTCATATCGGGAGCCCAACTTCCAGCATTCCTACAATTTTGTACAATATCATGAGTTCCGGGAGCATAATTCAATGCTTTTAGACTAAAACAAAAGTTAAAAGACGCTAATAAGTAGTAAAAATCCCCACTTATCAATTCCCCCAAACTTAAGTCTTTGCTTGTCCTCAAGCAAACAATTTAGTTCCCACCTGCGAAAGTTAAGGGTCATTTCAGCGAGTCGAAGGTGAGCCATCCACACCTCAGTTGGGACCAACAATTATCTACACTACTTATGTATTATCAACTAGGCGACAACTTAAACATTTACGCACATATAGTTCTAAAATGACATTTGAGCATCAAAAGTTGACTTACTCATAAATGACTCTTTCTCTATCATGTAGGTCATTTTGGATTCTAAACTCTTCCTCCTCTACTCTTCGGTTGCTTGGCTCACTTAAGAAATTTAGCACTCAATCTCAAGATTTATGAAAGATTCACTCGTCTCTCTCAAGATAATGTCACAATTACGGCTTCAAGTACCATAGGCTTTCCCCTCATATAGATCGCTACTAATGTAATATCCCTCGGCTTGAAATCAGATAGGACTTTTTTCGGGATGTAATGAAGGGTTTATTACTAGGGTTGGATACAATATAGTTGAGTGGTTACACCTTTGCGTAAGCACCCCATGTTTTTATTCCCGGCTCACACTTTGCCAATTCTTTGAGGCATTTCTTTTCCTTGGGGGACTAGAGAGACTTACTTTACTCTTTCTTGATCATTACATTCATATTTCTCCATGTTTGGGATCATTGTCTTTCTTTGAATCCCTTCAACTCTTCTACTTATTCATTTGGTTGCATTTTTCTTTTTCTTCTTTTCTTTTCTTTTCATCATTTCTTTTTCTCTTTTTGTGCCTTGATACCTTTTTCAACTTCCTCGTCTCTACCCCAAACTTACGTTTTTGACCATTTGTTTCACATGGGTGTTAAGGAAAGCTCAGGCGGCATGAGAGGGTCACAATAAAATGGGTAAAGGCTTGTTACATGGTTTTCAAATGAGAAAGGCTAAAGGCTCGAAGATGTTGACTAGGGATGACATCCTTGGTAGGCAATAGAAAACTCAAACGGGCCAAGGAAAGCCTACAATCACTTCTCAAGCCAAACAAAACTTAGGATTATGCCTTGAAACACATTCGGCGCAAATTCTAGACCTTTCACATGGGTACTTGGACTAACAACAAAGTAACTCACCTCTCATGCAACTGAATTGTTAAAGAGGATAGAGTTGTGGGCCCACAACGACCATATTCAAGTTTGAAAATCACTATGGTTCAATTAAACCACTCGATGGTTGTCAAAGTTAACACAAGAGTCACAAAGTCGCTAACTAGAGATATTTCTTTCAAAAACCATGTTTTTAACCGTAGGCACATAGTTAATTGTGTTGGTACCAAATGAAGCACGGTTGATGCTTCGATAATGACTCAATTATGTCTTTTTATTCATTAATACTACTATTATCACCTAAACACAAAACACACTCATTCCTTTAAGATGGTTGTTATGCCAACCATCGTTGGGATGAGTCACCCGGTTCACACAATAACTACCTTTGGAAAGAACCGTTGCATTACAAAAACAAAAGGCTTATTATCTACTGAAATATAGAAAGAAGCTACTACATAAAAAATAAGCTACTATTTAAAAAAGAAGCTACTAGATTAAACACTAACTAATAAGAAAACAAACATAAATAAGCTACAGATAAAAAACTATCAAAAGCATAACGAATATACATAATAAGGGAGAAAGAGAAGATATATACATAATGAGAGAAGAAGAAGAAAATAGTGTCAAGTTATTACTAGCCAAATGTCTCAGAATCATCAAGTAAGATCAAATAAACTCCACCCCTTGAATAAAAATAAGCATTGTCCCCAATGCTTAAAAAAAAAGAGTAAAGGAAGGGAAAGAGTAAAAAAAAAAACTCCTTATGGCTCCTTGGACCTCTCTGTGTCCTCAGCAATGTCACCAACCTCAATCTCATCTCACTAGATCTCATCATCCTCAGCTCTGGGTGTGACTGGGTTGGTGAACATCTGACGCACTGCCTCGGTAGCAGAGAGTCTGGCTCCTTAGACTGGCCAGCTGGTGCCACTGGTGCCGATGGTGCTGCAAGATCTAGGTCTGAAGTGTGTGGGTCAATCAGCATGTCAAAAGGGATATCTCCGACTGCAACAAGATTTGTCACATACCTTCAGAGCTTGTCCACTAACTTCTTGGAGGCCTGACACTTTCTCATCTTCTTTACTTCTTTTCCTAGATCTCCGATCACTGACCCATGCTGTACCAAGGTGACCATGATGGTGTTTTGGTTCTCCATGAGCTTCTTTAATGCTTCTTCCACATTGTGCCTGAATAGAAGACAATGCTGCAACAATACTGGATAGGTCATACGTTTTGCAGTGTCTGTCTGCATCTAGTTGCTGTGGCTCACCAATATCAGGGATACTCGCAGCGTCGCAGTAGGCATGAGCACTGGCTTCAAAGCCGAAGTGGAGACTGTGGCAGGAGCTGTAGAAAGGGTTGTGGATGATGGTGAAGGCATGATTGTGGCACTAGTGGAAGGCTCGGTCGAAAAAGATGGGACATCAACTCTCTCCGTAACTACCACCGCTGGCTAATTAGACTGGCCTGAGGTGGTAGACGGCTGACCTTTTCTCTTTGGGTTCTTTGCATCCATCAGTGAATACCATGAGAAAGGATTCTTCGGCCGCACCTTCGTACCATAATCCCTTGCCTCTACCCGCGCATCCGTGAGATACTTTGTGACAGTGTTGGGATACGGGTAGGAAAAATTATCTTGCTGGGCGATCACTGAAATATTAGCCAACATCACGACACCCAAATTGATAGGATACCTGACCATGATCGAAGGAACTAGAACCGCCTGAGGAATCGGAAGATAGGTTTCATTTTGGCATGAGTCCAATCTGTTGCAAACAAACTTTTGCCACCCCTTTGCCTCGAAACTCAAAGTGCTCATGTGAATAGGAACCCTTGCTGTGATCTATGATGGTGGTGTCCCAGGTGATGCTAAAATCTCCACCAACTAAGGCCGGGCTGTATCCCCCAATTCATACTTCTCTAGGTATTCCTTGGCTCGAGATCTTCGAAACCCAAGTACATGGTGATAGTAGTTTGGCAAATCTCACTTTAAGGTTACGCGCTTTGGTTATTTTTGTACTTTTCTTGATATGCGCCACATTGGAATAGAATTCCCGGACAAGATGTTCCTTGGCATCTACCACATTCTGGGTGAACCACATCCACCCCTTGCATTCTTTGAACTGTCTCAACACTATCGGGCTATATTTCTCCAGAGTCTTCAACTGAAATTTCTGCTCAAAAGTAAGAGACCTCACTGTCCACCATTGACAGAAGCTCGTGAAATCTGCAAAACTAACAAACTAGTCCTCTCAAATCTTTTTTTTCTTCGACCTTTCTAGGCCAGTGAGTATAGCATCTCCCTCTCTACCATCATCGGGGATGTCCTGTACTGATGTCTCTGGTGCCTCAAGGGCAGTCATAGTAGATCGTTCAGAAGCTTGACTAGCACTTTCCGAATCCTCGGAAGTGCTTATGGCTCGTCCCTCAGTTGATACCACCCTGAAGGCCTGGTCTGGACAACCGATTGCTATTGTACAGAGGCTGAGTTTCCCTCTGATGCTTCCTTAGATGGGACATAAGAACTAGTCTTGGAAAGGCATGCACCTCTCCCTCTCCCAGCTGTTGTTTTGGGGGCATAGTGAATATTAAGAAGACCTTATGGCAAAAGATAGTGACCTGACTATGAAGGATGTGCCAGTATTTATGGTAGAAAAAAGGGTGGAGTCCATCAGGCCCGAGAGCTTTCAGTGGTTTAAAAGAATCAATGGCTTTTTATTTTATTTTAGAAGATCTAAGTGGGAGGTCCATTGATGTTCTGACTCTGTTAGATATAGCCAGATGAGTATCAGCACAGTAAGGATTTTGTCAAGTGGAAGAGTCATGCGATGTGGTGAAGTGGTTACTAAAGTATTTCATGATGGTTTCATTTATTTGTTGGGGTTCCTTAATTTGGTTACTGTAGGCATATAAATTTATTGGGTCTAATCCATACAAAATCTGCATTAAATTTATTTAGGTTAAATAATTAATTTGGACTTTATAAATTAAAAGTAGTCCATTTTATTATTTTCAAGCCCAAGGTCCATTTAATCTTAAGGACCAGACTCATGCCATGTGTCAAGTGACATGGCATATCCAGTCAAACCCAAAGCCAACAAGATGATGCCACTTGTTAAATGATGTGGAAATCCTAGTCCAAACAGTGACTGATCAACAATCGCCAAGTGTCTAAAATGGTATGTCTTGGCCAATCACAAGCAAGCTTATCACATAGCTTGTGGGATAAGTTTGATGACTTACATGATCCAATCAGAATCAATCAAGAGAGTACATATGTACCTGGACTCCTCTACCATTATAAACAGAAGGGTAGACATCCACAAACAGAGAGATCAATCATCAAGTGCATAGTTCTTCAACAAAGGAGTGTTCAACGAAGTTCTTCCTAGATATTAACCCGTAACAACAAAGTGCTGCTCGACATTCATGGCGATTAAATTCATCACGAGGAGATCTGCATCATCCTACATTCGAGAAAGACGCTTCTCAGGCCCTCGAATCACGTATAATTTGAGAGAGGAGAATCAAGGGATACATAGAATTGAACTCACAAATATTTATCAACAAAATCTATTTTTTTTCTTCATATTATTTTTGTTGCAGATTATTTTTCATACTACAAAAATTTGTTGCGAAAAAATTTTGGCACGCCTAGTGGGACAAGTTCTACCCTTCATCTCTTTCTCTTGTAAGTTGAAAACTACAAACTTTATATCTATTGCTGCAATGGACTTCCGGAAGTGTAATGATGTTCCATGCAAAGATGTCACTGCTACTGCATCCGCTGAGCTCAATCGTGTTGGCCCGATCATTCGAAGCAAGTTCAAGGCTAGTGGCTTGGAAGGATCCGAATACTTTGCCTCTTGGAGATGGCAAAGAAGAGTAGATATCACATGACGTCTTCAATTGCAATCTTTGGGGGCAATACCATATTCTTGCTATTTGACGAGCTTTCTTAAACAACCTCTAACCTTGGTGGACTTGAGGATTTTGTGGGTTCTCCAGTTTCAACGAAAGTCAATGCCTAAATGATTGATGCAACTAATGTGGACAAAAGGTTTGCCATGATGGAACAGACTATAGAATTCTTGAAGAATTTTGTTGAAGACAAAGACCTTCAAATCTCTCAACTCACGAACAAATTGGAGGCCTATGCACCTGGAGAGTCGAGCCACATCCCTCCTCGTTCACCTATCTTCACCTTACGAAAACAGTTGTTGAGGAATCGCTTGCCAAGTTCAGCATTCAGAAGGAAAAGCAATCCACTTCGGTTGTGGCGTTTTCTGTCCAACAATTTCCAGACTTGATAACAAACATCATTAGAGCTCAATATGGCGGACCATCACAAAGTTTGTTGTATTACTCTAAGCCTTATGCTAAGAGGAATTGTTGTCTAAATATGCCAGCCACTTATCAACCACCAAAGCTACATCAATTTGATGGCAAAGGAAACCCAAGGAAACATATTGCCCACTTTGTCGAGACTTGTAGCAATGCTGTAATGCATGGTGACCTTTTGGTAAAACAGTTTGTTCATTCCTTGAAAATGAACGCACTTGACTAGTATATTGACTTGGAACCCGAGTCCATTGATAGTTGGGAGAAACTTGAAAAGGACTTCCTCAATCGTTTTTACAGTACCCGAAGAATTGTAAGCATGATAGAGTTGACAAGCACCAAGCAAAGGAAAGACGAGTTGTGGTGGATTACATCAATCGTTGTAGAGCGTTAAGTTTGGACTGAAAGGATCGCCAAAAATATCTGCTGTGGAGATGTGAATTCAAGGAATAAACTGGGGCCTTCTGTTCATCTTATAAGGGATCAAACCGTGAACTTATGAAGAACTTGCAACGCGAGCACACGACATAGAGTTGAGCATCACAAGTCATGGAAAGGCATATCCATTTGCTGATCAGAAGGAATTCAAGAGAAGTGTTGCATCTAAGAACCATACTAAAGAATCTATGGCGGTGAAAGCAAATTTTGTGAAAGTCACGACCAATCAAAATGTGAAAGAGGATAAGGACTTGAGTCAATATCCCAAAGAGGAGAAACGTCGTCCAACCTTGAAGGAATTAGAGGCGAAGGTTTATCCGTTTCTAGATTCGGACGTACCAACGATCCTTGATGAATTGCTGGCCAAGAAAGTTATCGATCTCCCTGAATCAATAAGGCCTTAGGAAATTGGTAAAGTTGTCGATAAATAATAGTACAAGTTTCATTGCTTCATTAGCCACCCTATTGAGAAATTCTTCATCTTGAAGGATAAAATCGTGGCTTTTGTAAGTGATGGAAAAATCATTATAGACATGGATGAAACACCAGAAGCAAATCATGCAAGTATAGCGCTCAAGTAAAAGAAGTGTTCAAGGTTGCAGAACGTTGCAAGCACTGCCTTCTTACAATTTGGAAGTTTCGATCCCGTTGAAGTTGATATTCCAAGGAAAGCTCTTGAAGGTTCACTAGAGCTGGCACTCAGACCAAAGACAAAGGCGATGAGGGTTGGACTCTAGTCACTGACAAGAAACAAAAACATCCAGTAGTTTTGAGGCTACGATTTCCTAAGCCAAGAGCAAAAAATGAGCGATGTGGATAAGCTACAACCATTGAGAGTTATCAAATATTCTATTAGCAAGAATATTAATGGTGCCTTATCGTTGAAGTTGCAAAAGCCCATTGTCGTGCCCCATTTCCTTGTTAAAGCGAGTTTCGACATTGTGACAAATCTTTTTAGTGGGAGGTAAAGTGTTAAAAGAAGAAGAGTCGCCACCTAACAGGGCTCAAATTACCTCAAAGAAAAGGTATTAGGCACTCTTCGAGGTCCACAACCGTGGGTATCGGTCAAACTTTAAACTATGTGGATTATAATTAGGAAAGATGATCAAATAAACTAAGAGAAAAATGGTCAAAGAGTTTTATTATGACACAAGGAGAATTGATACAAATCTACAAGGGCATAACTATAACAGTCTATATTAAATGGCTAAGTGTAAAAAGAGAAAAGAGGGAGGGGGGGGGGTCCTAAGTTTTTTTAGCCTAAAGGATCACCCCGTGCAACATAAATAATACTTCGCAACTTCCTTAAGATAGAGAGTTGCTCATATTATTCAGCGGGCAGATACTATCATCTCCCGCTACCCAATTACTATGTTAAATTTGTTTTTTCTAAAGGCACTCTAATTCAATTCTAGATCGTACCTATGCGTGCACTACCCGTCGCATGCCTATGGTCCAAGAGGCATTGGACCTCTATTTGGATGGTTCTAGACTTTACTTAGGCTGCTGAAAATGATAAAACTAAGTGACATTCAAAACAAATAGGACTTCATTTAAGGACGGTTAAAGGCTCAAGTTAGCTTCCACATTAGACAAAAAATGCATGCAAACAGATTTCTATGTTAGGCATTAGAATATTTCAGAATTGAGACAAATTGAAGTCATTAAGCTCTATCGTCATGGTTTCTATATGATCTGATTCAAACGTATAGGCGGTTTCAGATGCAAGGCGCCACTTTAAACCTATACACATGATTTCTAAAAAACTACACAACTTAAGAGTATCCGGTACTACTATGCTGTTTATTGAGATTACAGATTATAAGTTATTAAAACATATAGACATGATCTCTAAGTGATTTACGCAATAGGGGGAGTGAAAAAACATTGGAAATACTCAGAATTACTCGTGTTTGATCCTATTGGTATGCTTTCTAAGCGAGTAACAATATTTTATAGCTAGGTTTTAATAGTTGGCAGTTGAAAACTGATTTTGTAACACTTCATCCCTATAGCCATGTTTTCTAGGCGAGCATAGATATAACAGTAGCCGATGAATCAATTAAGAAACTATGGACATGATATCTAGATGAGGACCAGTAGATCGTTAGCTAGTATGATCCTATAGGCATGGTATCTAATGAACATGCTGCAGTTATGCAAATTGAAAGATGGTTATTGACATTTGTTTCCTATAGGCATGCTGTCTAGTGACACATAGCAGTAGACATGGGAATAAATAGAGTACTTAAGCTCATGCTTTGATAGTAAAAAAGTTGTGTGAGTGTGTTATTCCCCTAATGGTATGATTTCTACTAGTGTATATGGAAATTTTAATAGCATATATGGCAGGTTGGATAAAATACAAGTAAATCATACGAACCCTATAGGCATGTTTTCTACCCTTTCATGCGAACATTAGAATATACCCGTTTCCCTAATTTCACTAGCACCCCAATTGTTTAATATAAAATTATTTTAGACCAGATGAGGAATATAAGTACAAATATTACACAAAAAATTATAGTAGGCCCAAAGGAGATTCCCAATATTGCCTGGGCCTTCAACAAACTACTTGTTCGCAAATAGCATGCCCAGATCCAAAAAGGGGACTATGCCCATCAACACAACCCAAAAGTCATAGAGGAACTCAAGCCAAACCAAATAGTCATAAGTTGATCATATGGCCCAAATATTGAATTACATAGAAATCACTTACACAACCCAATTTGCAGATTATACAAATAATGTGAGGAAGAAAAGCTAAATGCCAGAGGTAGCTCAAGTTCCAACAACAAAGAGAGTGATCAAAGAACCCCAAATCCTAGTGTGTCAGAGTTCACAAGGGTCTCAAATGAACCCCGAGCAGTGCTCACACTAGGGAGGTCAATAGAGAGAGTTTTGGTGGCCTTGGCTTTCAGCCGGCCAAGAGTGATAAATTCAGAATAGTGTAGGTAATAAATGAGAGCGAGAGAACAGTGATCAAGTGATAGAATTTGAAGAGGTGCACTTATATTTTAGAAGCAGACATAGCATGTGCGATTAAACAAAGAACATACAAGCAAAGAGAATCAACAAAACTCAAAGGACAGGTTGATATCATAAGTTCAAACACTTAGCATACTGGGCAGAAAATATTTTGTAAGAAGCAGGGGAATTAGGTTTTTTGAGATTACAAGATTAACATACAAAGGTGCACAATTCTAAACGAGTCTAAAGTAGAGCACTAAATTAAAGGATTTAAAGCCTAGCGGTCCAAATTATGTTGAATATCCATCACAACACCAGAAAGTTGACATGCCAACTTATATCAATAAGACAAAACAATATCAAACATTATGAGGAAACACAAGGTAAGATGGCTACTCTAAAGGTCCCAACTAATCACCAGGGGATACAGGATTAAACAAACCAAAGACATAATGATTCACAAAATATCATGGGAGTGGGTCATAGCTAAAGTGAAGGTCTTAACATAGATTAGGACATATTATAGATACGAGTCAGTCATTACAGGAACCCAAAATAAAGCAGGGAAGCAAACTCATGCCAAGTAGCAAATGTAAGCATTCAGGTACCAACACATTTGGCTAAACGAACTTAAGAGAGTCCGAATATTCAAGTTAAGCATAAACATACCTCAGAACTGGCTGTTTTAGGTAAAATCAAATGCTAAAGAAGTTCATATCACAAAAAAAGTTCAATGCCAACAAGGTTGCACATAGAAATGGTCTAGAAATACATTAGGTCATGAAATTTCAGAGGTATGAATATGCAAATCCTGAACACAGGGGAATACAATTGCAAAAACCAAGTAACTTACCAGTTATCAATTGACAAATAGACAAACAAGAAATAACAAACTCCACAATACTCTGAACGTCAACAAAGAGCAATAGAACCTAGAATCTTAGTGCGTGAGGGTTCCCAAAGGCTTTAAACGAACCCCGAGCAGTGCTCGCACCAAGAAAAGTTGAAAAAACGAATTCCGATGGCCTTGGCATTCAGCCGGCCAAGAGCCAAAGTATAGAACAAGAGAATCAGAGAATAGTAGAGTGAGAACTTAGTATTTTTAGCGAATCTCGTGATTAAAAGTCCATTTCAAAGGGGAATGGGGAGGGATTTATATAATAGTAAAAATCAACACATAAAATAAGGAAATACAGTAGATTAAACACAAATAAGGAAAATATGACATGCAAAAAATCAATTAGAATCAGTTTTAGGGTAAATCCAGGAAACCCTAGTTTAGACGAGGAACAAAAATGGTAAAAATCTCATTGAATCATAGCCATGGGGTCTGATAGTGAGTGTATCAGCTCAGAAACATGAATATGACACAAAATCGGATTCAAACGAACACCAATGACTCAACTTCCATAAATAATCAAGTACCCAGTACTTGTAGCGTCCAAAAGATGGTAAGTATCTCCGTGTGTGCAAAAAAGGAAAGGAATCATGGATGATTTCCATGTAATATCAGATTGGGGATGGGATTTGAGTGAGGCAGATAGGGTTTAGGTTTGAGAGATGAGAGCGTGTGAGGGCGGCTAGGGAAAGGGAATGGTCTCTAGGGTTTTGGGGTATGGATATAAGGAAAGGGACTGGGGTGTTGTGAGCCGTTGATCATTTTTTGATCAACGACTGAGATTCAAGGGGAGTTGGGTCGGGTTTGGACTGGGCATGGTCGCTTGGGTTGGCTTCCGGGGTCAAAGTGGTCTGGTTCATTTGGACCTTAATTGGTCCGAAATTAACCTAATTTTGGGCCAGCTTTTTTAAATAGGAAATTAAAGGGAAAATAATTTATAAAAATAGTTAAATAAAAATATAAAAAATGCTATTTATGCAAAATAATACCTTAAACAATAGTAGAAGATTAAAATAATGTAAAGTATTATTTGGACCTTGAATAAAATGACAAATGCAATAAAGTTGTAAAATATAGGTTATTATTGCAAGGTTGTGCAAATAACCTAAAATACTAGTGTAATTATATAAAATGAAGTAAAAATATTGAAACAATGTATTATGGATGAAAATAATAATTTTAGATGATTCAGTCATCACAAAATAATTTGAAGGAGTAATTAATAAATATTCAAGTAATTTAAATGTAAGAAACTCAATTTTAAAGCTATAAAATTATGAAAAATTATACAAAATGCTTGTATAGATTTTGTAAAATAAATAATGATGTGAAATGATAGTTTGAAAGTATATATACTATTTGAGAAAATATGAGGGAAAATTTGGGTATCAACATCCATCACATTGCATGAATTCTTTCTTTGAAAATTTCTTCAAGGAGGTCACGTTGGTGCAACTCATGTAGTTTCTAGTACTGATGAAACAAAACAAACCAATGATGAGCTTGCTCCAATGAAAACACAATAATATCATGATAACGGAAAAGTTGTCATATGTTGTGCAACAATTTCCTTTATAGATGATGACTTGCTACTGGAGTCTAAGCCACACAACTGACCTTTGTTCGTTGTAGGGGCCATTCGGGAACAACATCTCAGTCGCATACTTGTTAATGATGTTCGGTTTTCAACATCATGCCAAAGACGGTGCTAGAAAAATTTGGGATCTCTATCGATGATCTATCCAAAAGTAACCTAACAATCCAAGGTTTCAACTATGGAGGACAATGAGCCATAGGTATGATCCGTGTAGGATTATCCATTGGTGATATGAAGTCAAACACCCTAATTCACGTAATAGATTCTAAACCATCATACAACTTGCTGCTCAGGCGTCCTTGTATTCATGAGAATGGAGTGGTATCGTCTACTTTGGATCAATGTATGAAGTACCTAAGGGATGGAAAAATAGCCAAAATTGTGCAGACATCAATCCTTTTGCTTAGACAGAGTCATACTTTGCAGGTGCAAAATTCTACCTAGATTCTTGCAAATTAAGAGTGGAGAAACCATCATCAGTCAACGAAGCTGATGTCAATTCAAAAAAAGAAAATGAGGCTCAATAGACTACCACCAAGCTGCCCAAGAAGACAACTGAAGAAGTCTCTGTTAAGCTAACATCATCTGAAGGTGACATACAAACAAAGGCTGATAAAGAGCATCCAGTTTTCCGCTATGTTGTGCGTGAGTGTCGAAAGAAAGGGCAACCTCTGCTAGAAGAATATATTCCAAAGAAGAAAATAATTCACATAACGATTCATGTTTTGAAGGAGCATATGACCATCCCAATTGCACAAATTCCATCTGTGACTTGTGAGTCCGCTAAAGGAAATCTCCAAGATGATAAAATAAAAGGGCACTTTGATTCTAAGGCCTTCATACTACTTGAAAGTTCTGGTTACAACTTCTCCAATCCATCAAGACTAGTAGAACTCAAAGACTAAGTCACGGGTGAAAATATACATCGGCTCAATGAGTACCCAAAGAAGTTGAGAAAGCAAGGGCACTTGGGATTCAGTTTGGAAGAGCCTCTTCGCATTTCATCTAAGAGAAGCAAAAAGATAGCTTCATCACATTATAACTTGGTAAAGGAGATGAAGGAAATTAAGGGTAAGAAAATAAAACAACGGTCTTCAGTGTTTGATCGCATTAGAGGCTCAATCCCTAGGGTTTCGGTGTTTGAAAGGCTAAGTCACAAAGGTGAACAAGTATCTATTAACCATCTATAGGAAGTTTTCACTACCTCAAAGACCTCCAGTTTTGTTGCCTGGGAACCAAAAGGAAGTCACCATCTAGAAAGATACTGTCAAAACATAAGGAGCAAGTCCATGCGGAGCGAGGTCATTTTGAAGTTGTTGGTAATAAAGAAATCTATAATGCTTTCCCACCACATATGAAGAGGAAGTCTATTTTGTCAATATACACAGATGGTCCACTGAAGGTGAAAATGAGAACCATTGTTTACACTTGATAACCTCGTAAAGAAGAAGACAAAGAGAAAGAAGCCATGCCGACCATCCAAGGAAGTCAAAGAGAAAAGTCAGACTTTGTGGAAACATCCTATCACATAACCATACAAAATAACCCATGCATTGATGTTAATGATGAAGTACACGAGGCTACCCCTCAACTAGATGATGGCGGGCAATCAACTGTAGATGATCTTAAGGAACTCAATTTAGGCACTTCGGAAGATCCACTCCCCACCTTCATTAGTGCGCCTAATGCCTAAGGAGGATGAGGATTACTCTAAGTTATTGATTGAGTACAAAAATATCTTCGCTTGGCCGTATAAAGAAATGCCTAGTCTTAGTCCTAAGGTATCCGTTCATCATTTAGGGATCAAAAGTGGAGCACGCCATGTGAAGTAGTCACAACGCATGTTTCGACCCGAGCTAGTACCACAAATTGAAGTCGAAGTCAACAAGCTCATCAAAGCGAAATTAATTCGAGAGGTGAAGTACCCATAATGGATATCAAATATTGTATCTGTCAAGAAGAAGAATGGTCAAATACGTGTTTGTGTTGACTTTCGAGACCTAAACAAGGCATTTCCGAAAGATGACTTTCCGCTACTAATTATTGAACTCATGGTTTATTCTACAACAGGACATGAAGCTATGTAATTCATGGATGGGCCCTCCGGATGCAATCAAATCAGAATGTCTCCAAAAGATGAAGAGTGTACTACTTTCCGAACTCTAAAAGGGATATACTCCTACAATGTGATGCCCTTCGATCTGAAGAATGCTGCTGCCACATACCAACGTTCAATACAAAACATCTTTGACGACATGCTTAACAAGAGGGTTGAACACTACATCGATGACTTGATGGTGAAGCCGAAGAGTAGGTGTTACCACCTTGAAGACCTTCGAATTGTCTTTGAAAGGTTAAGAAAATTTGACTTGAAGATGAATCCACTCAAATGTGCATTTGGAGTTACCTCAGGAAAGTTTCCTGGCTTAATTGTACGTCATCATGGAATTGAAGTTGATGCCGCAAAGGTTGACGCCATTCATAAAATTCTTGAGCCGAAGAATTGAGGGAGCTTCGAAGTCTCCATGGAAACATAACATTCATCCGGAGGTTCATCTCTAATTTGGTCGGATGGTGTCAACCCTTCAATCATCTATTGAAAAAGGATATCCCTTTTTCATTGGGATCTGTCGTGTCAAAACACTTTTGAAAACATCAAAAGGTACTTGCTAAATCCACCTGTGTTAGGAGCGCCAATGCTTGGGAAGCCATTGATAATCTACATCAAGTCACATGAACATTCACTTAGGGAACTACTTGATCAAGAGAATAAGGAAGGAAAGGAACAAGCCTTGTACTACCTTAGTCGAACTCTGATATGAGCTGAGTTGAACTATACGCCTGTTGAGAAAATATGCTTAACATTACTTTATGTGCTAAAAGAGGCTAAGGCATTATTTTGAAGCATACGCCATCAAAGTCGTGATGACTCGACCTGTTATTTATGGAAGCCTAGCAAGATGGTCCATATTGTTTAACCAATATGAGATCACACACACACGTCAAAAGGCTGTGAAAGGACAAGCACTAGTCAATTTTCTAGCTGATCACCCTCTTCAGGCGGAATTGGAGCTTTCTGATGAGTTTACAGATGAAGACGTTTTGTTCATTGAAGAATTACCACCTTGGAAAATGTTCTTTGATGGATCTGCATACCGTAGCGATGCGGGGGCAGGTGATGTGTCGATCTCTCCATAAAGACAAGTCTTGCCATTCTATTTAGGTGAAAGATGCTCCAATAATGCCGCAGAGTACCAAGCTTTGATCGTCGGTATTGAAATTGCATTAGACATGAAGATTCTACAATTGGAGATCTACGGCGACTCTAAGCTGATCATGAACCAACTTTTGGGGAGTTATGAGGAAAAGAAGGAAGATCTCTTGCCATACCATCAATATGCTTCTGGTATACTTGAAAGATTCGATCAAGTGTTCTTAAATCACGTCCAAAGAGAAAAAAATCGCAAAGCTGATGCTTTGGTTAACTTGGCCACGGCGATGGCACTTGGAGAGAATCAGTCAATAAAGGTATATGTGAGTCATCGATAGGTTGTTCCTAGACTTCTTGATCTTCAAATCAACAAAAGCCATCATACGTCTGTCTGAGTGATTAAAGAAAAAGATTTGAGGTAACCACTGATAGAGTACCTTGGACATGGAAAGTTACCTGAGGATCCGCGACAAAGAACATACATCAAGCGAAGAGAACCACGATTCATATTCTATAAAGGGACATTGTTTCGCTGCTCTTTTAAAGGACTATTCTTGCGATGTCTTGACAACGAAGAAGCCCGCCAAGCAATGGAGGAAGCACATTCTGGCTCATTTGGAGCAAACCAATCTGTTCCTAAGCTCCATTTTCTCATCAAGAGGATTGGTTACTACCAGACGATAATGGTGAAAGATTGCACGGAACATGCTAAAAAATGTCAAGTGTTTCAATTTCATGCCAATTACATCCACTAACCTTCAGAGCCTCTTCATCAAACTGTAGATTCGTGGCCGTTTGATGCGAGAGGACTTGACATTGTTGGACCACTTCCAAAGTCATCAAAGGGACATATGTATATATTGGCTACCACATACTACTTCTCTAGATGGGCTGGAGCTGTTCCACTCAAGGAAGTGAAAAAGCAACTGTTGCCGATTTTATCAAGTCAAACATAATTTTTAGGTACGGCATACCAAGATACATAATCATTGATAATGGAACACCATTTGAAAATAAGCTCGTAAGGAGTCTATGCGAAAAGTTCGGTTTCAAGCAACATAAGTCTTCAATGTATAATGCACCCGCCAATGGCCTTGCTGAAGCTTCTAACAAGACGCGAGATAACCTTTTGAATAAAGTTATTGCAAAGAATAAGAGGGATTGTCATGAGAAAATTGGTGAAGCTTTGTGGGCATACCGTACAACCTTCAGAATTGCTACACAATCAACTGTTCGAAGAGAATGCTCAACTTTGCCTAGCAGAGTTAGAGGCATTGGATGAGAAAATATTAGAAGCACAAAAAAATTAGAGTGCTATCGAGCTCATCTAGCTAGAGCCTTCACCAAGAAAGTGCAGCCACGATCATTCCAAGTGGGAGACTTGGTCCTAGCTGTTCGAAGACCCATAATTCTCAGCAAATTCATAGGCAACAAGTTTACTTCAAATGGGATGGGCCATATATCGTGAAAGAAGCATATTCAAGTGGTACAAAGGATGGTGTCAGAGTTAGTCCGGTCAATGATAAATTTCTGAAGCAATACTTCCCATGAAAGTCACCTACGCTCCTTGACGCATGAGCCTAAACTGTACGTTGCTATACTCATAGCCCACATGAGTCTAAACTGCGTACGACAAAAAAAAAGGAAGTCTGTTAGGTTGAAAACCTCGAAAGAGGTGACCTAGGTAAAAGTCAAGACCAATTAAAATGAAGTCCGCTAAATTGAAAACCTCGCGAGAGGCATCCTAAGCAAAAATTAGGACCCAAAAGAAAATATAAAAAAAAACTCACCCCTCTGAACTACGTTACGACTTGATCCTCTTCACCGAGGTATGTAGGTAGCTTAGTGTTTCATTCTAAATTCAGTCGCATGAGTATTTATAAAAAAAGGGTTTGGCTTATGGGATCATCACATTAGCTTTTACAAATGTATAGCATACGTAAATTAGCCACTAAAGCATAAAAAATAGTTTATTGCTTTAAAATTGAAAGAGTTATGTACATCAATGATAAAAGTAAAATGAGACGTCATCATATACAAGGAATGTAACGTCATGTAGACGGTCGAAATATAAGTCTGGTTGCCAACTCGTTCATGAATTCTCCATATGATGGATCATCTGATGGCATGATCATGGTATTTAGCAGCTTCCATAATCCCTTAACTATGCGTCTTGTAGTCGAGTCATTGTGACGTGCAACAAGAACCGGTGTCAATGACACGATGCTTCAATGCGGATGATGAGCATTGTGACGTGCGATTCTCCATCAAATCTCGATGGATCGTATGCTTCATGAACATCTTCCCTACAAAACGGAGTGGTGATCATTCACTTCTTCTCATGATCGGATTGGAGAACTCGCCATGTATATCTTCTCCAAACCTGCAAAAACAAAAAAAGAAGTATGCTGCCCAAACAATCCTCTCGATTTCAGCGCCTGATTCAAAGATTTGTTGCGTTTGGATCCAATGGGCTGGAGCTTTGAGTTTTATAGATGTTTTATCTCTCCGAGTTTTCTTCTCAACGGTGCAAACATCTCGTAGTTCGGATGCTCCTATCTTGAGGTACGCATTTTTTAAGCAAGAGCGTGCAAAGCTGAAAAAATCGAGCCAGCATATCGGAACTCGTGTTTCAGATTCAGAAAATTATCTGGGAAAACCTAGGGTCATACTGACTGTTATTTATACATATATTGTAGCTCCAGGAGTCTAATTTTCAACTCCGCAAACGGCTTGTGATTTGGACGCTCCTATCTCGAGATATGACTTTTTTCGTCGACAGTGCGTAGAGGTTTGAGATCAACGGGCCAGACGCATACGCCAACTTCAAAAATTAATTTCAGACAATCCAGAAGGAACTTGGCTGTTAATTTTTTATATGTTGTATTTCTTTGAGTCTAGAATCATTAGTATCAAGAGTCTCGCGATTTGAACTCTCTGATCTCAAGATATGAATCTTTTATCGAGAGTGTGCAAAGCTGTGAGATGAATACGGGCAAGACGTGTAGATTGACTTCGAAAAGTAACTCCAGCTGATACAACAAGAGATTTGTGCTGATATTTTGATATTTTACAGTTCTATGAGTCTAGTTTCGGTATAAACAAGCGGCTCATGATTTGAAGTCTCCTACAATAAAATTTGAGTTCTTTTTGCAAGGGTACAAAGCTGGATTAATGGTACTACAATTAAAAAAGGCATCACTAATATACTTTCTGTTTTAGAGGAAAAAATAAATGAAGAAAGAAGGAAAGCGGACTACGAACAGATGTGTTCAGCGTAAAAGGAAAGGAACCCTACGTTCACGACTCTGATACGCCAAGGTAAAGGAAACAAAGATCCCTTATATAGATTGTTTAAGGTGGTGGAACTTTCCCTATGGAAAAAGAATTCTTCTAAAAGTAAAAAAGGAAATTCTTGTTTGACTTGAAAGTTTTAAATAGTAAATATTCATTAGAAGGTAACTTCTCAGACGTATTTGAATTCAAGTCAAAGTTGAAGAGAGAAGGCTTCATGCATGAGTCTCATGTCGTTTTTGTTAATCAAACTGTAATACTATAAAATATATGAAACAACAAGTTTTCTAAAACACAAAACAGAAACAGAAAACAGTAGTATAGCAGAAATTTAAATAATTAGAAATAGAATCTGAAAATATATTTTGGAATAAAATCGAGCCAACTGAATGCACAGTGTGTCCTTAAGGAAATTACTCCCCTTAAGTACCCAAGGTTTTGGAATATTATCTTCCCAGGATAGAACAACTTACATCACTAGTGTATTGGTACCAAAACTCTGATGAACTTCGAACCACTTAATGGTTGTAAAATACATTGGAAAGTTTCGTGCAGAAGAAGAAGAAGAAGAAGAAGAAGAAGAAGAAGAAGAAGAAGAAGAAGAAGAAGAAGAAGAAGAAGAAGAAGAAGAATATCAGAAAATTTCGTAAGGAAAGATTCTGGGATCAAGGCATATTTATAGCCATTTTTTGGCACTATTTCTGAAAAGTTTTCAACCTTTTAGAAACAGTCGTGGCTGTTGGAACATGCGGGAACGACTCATGTATAAAATATTTCGGAAAATTAATTTAAAATAATCTAAGAAAGAAACAGACGAGTCGCGTCGTGGATCCTGGGTTATTCTGGGTTGACTTGTTAATTAATTAAATTATTGAAAGAAATTTTGTCCAAAAAGATTTATCAATCAATCGATCTTTAACCAAATCTGAATCCGAAGCTGAAGCTGAAGCCGAATTCGAAGCCTGCGATGATGACGACTGTCACGACCCAAATCCCAATTTAGATCGCGATGGCGCCCAACTTCGATGTCAGGCAAGCCAACTTTATTTTACTAGTGATCCCTTTTTAAGTTATAAACAATTCACCATACTTAAGAGGTTTTACTTTCAAAAACATAAATTTGAAGTAAATTAGTGACTTAAACGACCAAAGTGAGCAGTAAATATAGTAATCACCACCATCATTACAACCCAAAAGAATAAAATATCCACTACGTGGGCATGCCAGTAACTGGCGTCACAGGTCTACGGGTATCTAATAGGAACTAGTATCCAAAAGAAAGTACAAGTTTTCCCTACTGTCTGAAGAAATAATACATAAATAATAAAAGAAAAGAGGAACTCCAAGGGGATGCCAGAGATAAGCGTCAAGTAAAGCAGCTCACCGAGAAATCCACGCCCACTATACGTCAGGGACGAGCGCCAGATGAATACCCAGATGTACCTGCCTCAGAGCCTGTACAATTAAGTATAGAAGCGTAGCATGAGTACATAAACAAATATGCACCCAGTGAGTATCCAGCCTAATCTCGAAGAAGTAGTGACGAGAGGTAGACGTGATACTTACTAGGGTCAACATTTTTAAATAACATAATTTAATAGGAATTAGGCAGGTATAACAGTCGTAGTAATCACAAAGATATAAAATATCAAGTATAGTGGTAATTACCAGTACATGACAAATTTCACTAGCATATAATGTACTAAATTCCCTTATTTCACATGAAACAGTTTATACAATTACAAAAAATTCCCAGTAAATCATATAGCACATAATAGGCCGGAAGCATACGGCCGAAACATCGCGAAAATAAATGTGCACTGCCAAGGGTCGAACGGCTCGAACCATAGATGCATCTATTACCCCGCTCACGAATCGAACATGCGATGCGGTTGACATAATAGTAGGGCTATTCCGCTCACGAATCATACATGTGACGCGAGTGCCGCATACATACATAAAATTATCAATTATTAGCGAGTTAACATAGATTATACTTTGAAGCAAGAACTTAAGAAATATAATGTGGAACATAACTTCCTAATATTCTCATGCCAATTTATGGATAATAAGCAACTCAAAATGCATTTAGGAACACATGTAAAGCACATATAATCATGCTTGTGAGTCCTAGAACTACCCAACATAACATAGTAGTAGCTACGCATGGACTCTCGTCACTTCGTGCGTGCGAAGCCCCCGCAAATAAGGACATGCAATTATTATAATCATCTATGGGGACAATTCTCTCTTACAAGGTTAGAAAGGAGACTCACCTTGTGTCGAACCTACTCTCCGGGTCAAGAACGCGCCCGAAAACTCCAAACTCGTTACCCAAGTACTCGAAACTAGCCAAATGTTATACAAATATATCAATTCATGCTAAAAAATATGGAATTTCCCTATTTAGTTAACCAATTTAGCCTACTTTGTAATATCTCAAAATACACCCCCGGGCCCACGTGATCGGATTCCGGGAATTTTCGAAGGAAACACTTACGCATAACCTAAGGATCGTTAATATATAGTTTTTGTATGATTCCATGGCAAATTTCGTGGTAATTTTCCAAATTTTCATAAAACCTAGGTTTTTACTCTAACCCATGATTTTTCCACTAATTAGTGTGTTAATCTATATAAAAATTCAAGTATTCAACTTAAATTATAATGGGAATCACTTACCTCTCAGTTGCTAGGTGAAATCTCTTCTTTGAAAGATCCCAAAATCGCCACAAGTGAAAAAAATGGCTAAAATGGGACTAAGTCCCGTTTAAATCTAACACTGCCCAGCTGTCCCTTGTGTGCGATCGCAGCTGGAGCACTGCAATCACACAAGTCAAATGCCAGGACCCCTGAAAAGTCTACTGTGTGAACGTACAAGGAGACTTTTGATCGCACAAATTCCTAGTAAATCATATAGCACATAATAGGCCGGAAGCGTACGGCCGAAACGTCGCAAAAATAAATGTGCACTGCTGAGGGTCGAACGGCTCGAACAATAGATGCATCTATTACGCTGCTCGCGAATCGAACATGTGACGCGGTTGACATAATAATAGGGCTATTCCGCTTACGAATTATACATGTGACGCGGGTGTCACATACATACATAATTATCAATAATTAGGGAGTTAACAGAGATTATACTTTGAAGCAAGAACTTAAGCAATATAATGTGGAACATAACTTAATAATATTCTCATGCCAATTTAAGGATAATAAGCAACTCAAAATGCATTTAGGAACACATGTAAGGAACATATAATCATGCTTGTGAGTCCTAGAACTACCCAACATAACATAGTAGTAGCTACGCACAGACTCTCTTCACTTCGTGCGTACGAAACCCCCGCAAATAAGGACATGCAATTATTATAATTACCTATGGGGACAATTCCCTCTTACAAGGTTAGAAAGGAGACTCACCTTGTGTCAAACCTACTCTCCGGGTCAAGAACGCGCCCGAAAACTCCAAACTCGTCACCCAAGGACTCGAAACTAGCCAAATGTTATACAAATATATCAATTCATGCTCAAAAGTATGGAAGTTCCCTATTTAGTTAACCAATTTAACCTATTTTGCAATATCTCAAAATACACCCCGGGGCCCACGTGCTCGGATTCTGGATATTTTCGAAGGAAACACTTACCCATAACCTAAGGATCGTTAATATATAGTTTTTGTATAATTTCATGGCAAATTTCGTGGTAATTTTTCAAATTTTCATAAAATCTAGGTTTTTATTCTAACCCATGATTTTTCCACTAATTAGTGTATTAATCTACATAAAAATTCAAGTATTCAACTTAATGTTATAATGGGAATCACTTACCTCTCAGTTGCTAGGTGAAATCTCTTCTTTGAAAAGCTCCCAAAATCGCCACAAGTGAAGAAAAATGGCCAAAATGGGACTATGTCCCATTTAAATCTAACACTGCTCAGTTTCTCCTTGTGTGAGATCGCAGCTGGGGCAGTGCAATCGCACAAGTCAACTGCCAGGACCCCTGAAAAGTCTACTGTGCGATCGCACAAGGAGACTTGCGGTCACAGAGAGTAAAAAGCTGGGCCAGGCCATAAATCACCCCTGTGCGAACGTAGACAAGCCTATGCGATCGCACAGGGCATTTTCCCACACCTTGCCAACTCCTTTTATGCGATCGCATCATTGCACCTGCGATCGCACTGAAAGAAACCAATAAGTGAAAATTTTGATTTTTGAATTTAACTTTGAGGGGTCCAAAACTCACCCGAGCCCCTCGGGACCCTGTCCAAAGGCACTGGTAGGTCTGTATTTATGATACGGACTCGCTCGAATTTACGGAACGTGAAAAACAACAACGAAACTAAGAATTTGACCCCAAAACCAAATTGAATCAAACTTTGAACTTAAAGTTCAAGAATTCGCTTACAATGTGCCGAACTGGCCTATACTACTCGGAATGACACCAAATTTTTCAAGCAAGTCATAAATGACATAATGGAACTATTCCCGGTCTCGAAATTCCGTTCGGACCTCGATAACACAAAAACACGTTCCAAACCAAATTTCAAACTTTAGGAAACTCTAATTTCGATATTGGGCGCCGAAACTCCCCTGGGTCATCCAAAACCCATTCCGAACATACAGCCAAGTCCGAACGAAGCTACCGAAACCGCCAAAACTCGATTCCGAGGTCATTTACTGAAAATGTTGACTGAAGTCAAACTTTGGCCTTAAAGGCCAACCTTAAGGAACCAAGTGTTCCTATACCACTCTAAACGCTTACGAATCCCGAACTACCTGTCCCCGCAAGTCATAAATCATAAAAAGCCGCTACAGGAAGTTTCATTTAGGGGAACAGGGTCCTGATACACAAAACGACTGGTCGGGTCGTTACATTCTCCACCTCTTAGACAAACGTTCATCCTCGAACGGGTCTAGAATCATACTTGAAGTGCCGAATAGATGTGGATATCTGCTCTGCATGTGCTCCTCGGACTCCCAGGTCGCCTCTTCGACTGGTTGGCCCCTCCACCGGACCTTTACGGCAGAAACTCTCTTGGATCTCAATTGGCGATCCTACCTGTCAATAATAGCAACTGGCTCCTCCTCTTAGCCCAACCTCTCATCCAACTGAATAGTGCTGAAATCAACCACGTGAGAAAAGTCGGTGTGGTACCTTTGGAGCATGGATACATGAAAAACCGGATGAACTCCTGACAAACTAGGAGGTAAGGCTAGCTCATAAGCAACCTCCCCAACTCGCCTCAACACCTCGAAGGGACCTATAAACCTTGGGCTCAACTTGCCCTTCTTCCCGAACCTAATAATACCCTTCATCGGCGAGACTTTCAACAGAACCTTATCTCCCTCCATAAATGATACATCATGCGCCTTCTGATCCGCGTAACTCTTCTGTCTGGACTGTGCCGTGCGGAGCCTCTCCTGAATCCAATTCACTTTCTCCAAAGCATCTCTCACCAGGTCGGTGCCATATAACTTAGCCTCGCCAGGATCAAACCACCCGATAGGAGAACGACATTGACGTCCATACAAAGCCTCAAATGGTTCCATATCAATGCTGGACTAATAACTATTATTGCAAGAAAACTCGGCCAAAGGCAAAAACTGGTCCCATTGACCTCCGAAGTGAATCAGACATGCCCTGAGCATGTCCTCCAATATCTCAACCGTACGCTACGACTGACCATCAGTCTGAGGGTGAAATGCTGTGCTGAGATCTATCTGGGTACCCATCTCACTATGCAATGCTCTCCAGAAGTGCGAGGTGAAATGAGGACCTCGATCTGATACAATGGACACTGGCACACCATGCAACCGGACTATCTCCCGAATGTAGATCTGTGCCAACCTCTCAGAAGTATATGTAGTAGCCACTGGAATGAAATGCGCCGATTTGGTCAACTTATCCACAATGACCCAAACCGAGTCAACCTTCCACAAAGTCCGAGTTAACCCAACCACGAAGTCCATAGTGATGCGCTCCCACTTCCACCAGGGAATGGGCATCTGCTGAAGTAGGCCTCCTAACCTCTGGTGCTCACACTTAACCTGCTGGAAATTAAGACACCTAGCCACATACTCCACAATGTCCTTTTTTATCTGCCTCCACCAGTAATGCTGCTTCAAATCACGATACATCTTTGTAGCACCAGGATGAACAGAATACCGAGAACTATGTGCCTCCTCTAGAATCCTCTCCGTCATGCCATCAACCTTAGGAACACATAAACGGCCCTAAAGACTCAGAAAACTATCCTCGCCAATAGTAACCTCCTTGCACCACCCTGAACCACTGTCTCTTGAAGCTCTGTCAAGCAGGGATCATCAAACTGCCGAGCCTTAATTTCACCCAATAACGAAGATTGAGAAACCACATGTTCTAGAACTCGACGAGGCTCTGAAAGGTATAATCTCACCAGGCGATTAGCCATTGACTGAATGTACAAGGCTAGAGATCTCTCCTCTGCTGAAATATAAGCCAAGCTACCCATACTCTTCGCCTTCCTGCTCAAAGCATCTGCTACCACATTCGCCTTGCCCGGATGATAAAGAATGGTGATGTCATAATCCTTCAGCAACTCAAGCCACCTGTGCTGCCTGAAATTAAGATCCCTCTGTTTGAACAAGTGTTGTAAGCTGTGGTGATCCATATTAACCTCACAGGACACCCCATACAAATAGTGCCTCCAAATCTTAAGAGCATGAACACACGCCCTCAACTCCAAATCGTGCACAGGACAATTCTTCTCATGAACCTTCTGCTGGCGCGAAGCATAAGCAATAACTCTCCCTTCCTGCATCAATACACACCCCAAGCAAACGTGTGAAGCGTCACAATATACTGTATACATCCCAGAACTGAAAGGCAATACCAGGACTGGTGCTGAGGTCAATGCTGTCTTGAGCTTCTGAAAGCTTGCCTGACACTCGTCGGACCATCGGAACGGGGCATTCTTCTGAGTCAATCTAGTCAGTGGGGCTGCAATGAATGAAAAACCCTCCACAAATCGTTGGTAGTAGCCTGCTAGACCCATGAAACTCCTGATCTCTGTAGCTGAAGTAGGACGTGGCCAACTCTGAACTGCCTCAATCTTCTTAGGATCAACCTTGATACCCTCTTCAGACACCACATGTCCCAAGAACGCCACAGAATCCAACCAAAATTCACACTTGGAGAACTTAGCATATAGCTTCTGTTCTCGCAAAGTCTAGAGCACCACTCTCAAATGCTGCTCGTGCTCTCCCAGGCTACGTGAGTAAATCAGAATGTCATCAATGAAGGCAATGACAAAACAATCTATGTACGGCCTGAACACCCTGTTCATCAAGTCCAAAAATGCTGCTGGGGCATTAGTCAAGCCAAAGGACATGACCAGGAACTCATAGTGGCCATATCTCATACGAAAAGAAGTCTTCGGAACATCTGAGGCTCGAATCCTCAACTGATGATATCCCGATCTCAAATCAATCTTAGAAAACACCCGGGCACCCTGCAACTGGTCAAACAAATCATCGATGCGCGACAAGTGATACTTGTTCTTGATGGTGACCTTGTTCAACTGGCGGTAGTCGATACACATCCTCATAGTTCCATCCTTCTTCTTCACAAATAAAACTGGGGCACCCCATGGAGATACACTCGGCCTGATAAACCCCTTAGCTAACAACTCCTCAAGCTGCTCCTTCAACTCTTTCGGAGCCATATGGTACAGAGGAGTAGATATAGGCTGGGTGCCTGGAGCTAAATCAATGCAGAATTCAATATCACGATCCTGAGGCATGCCTGGAAGGTCTGAAGGAAATACATCAGAAAACTCTCCAACCACTGGCACTGAATCAATCGTCGGAGACTCAGCGGTGAGGTCCCGCACATAAGCAAGATAGGCCAGACAACCCTTCTCGACCATATGCCGAGCCTTCAGGTATGAAACAACCCGGCTGGCTGCACTAACTGAGGAACCTCTCTACTCCAGCCTAGGCGACTCGGGCATGGCTAAGGTAACTGTCTTGGCATGGCAATCTATCATGGCATGATAAGGAGATAACCAATCCATGCCTAAAATAACCTCAAAATCAACCATGTCGAGCAATAGAAGGTCCGCTATGGTCTTGAACCCACAAAATAAAATCACACAGGACCGATAAATCCGGTATACAACCACAGAATCGCCCACGGGAGTGGACACATAAATAGGAGTACCCAAGGAATCGCGAGGAACATCCAGGAAACAAGCAAATAAAGCTGACACATATGAATAGGTGGATCCTGGATCAAATAACACTGATGCATCTCTACCACACACTGAAATAATACCTGTGATCATGGCATCTGAGGCCACTGCATCTGATCGGGCCGGAATAACATAGAATCTAGCTAGAGCACTGGATGACTGACCTTCGCTGGAATGAATAGGGGCCGGCAGAGCTCCCCCTGCCTGGCCTCCACCTCTGGGACGACCTCTACCAGTCTGCCCTCCACCTCTGGGTGGACGAACCGCCGATGTTGAAAATGTAGGCTGATAGATCTGCTGAACGGCCTTGCCCCGAAGCCTGGGACAATTCCTCCTCATATGGCCTGGATCCCCACACTCATAACATCTCGCCGGTGGCATGGCCTGCTGCCCTGAAGAAGAACCCTGGATAGCTGGGGGACGGTGAGAACCCTCTGGCATGGCACTGAAGTAAGGACTATAAGACCCGTGATGGCCGGAATACCCACCTGAGGAACCCTGAATGGCTGGTGGACAGTAGGAACTCTCTGGCATGGTGCTGAAATAGGGCCTCACTGGAGCACCACGTGAATGTGGTGGAGGAGCTGAATATGGAGGCCTTCTAGGCTGGCCTCTACCGAACTGACCTCTACCCCCTGGCTGGGGCACCTCTGAAATCTCCTAAAAATTTAGCTCTCTTATCCTACTGACTCTGCTCTCTGCCCCTCGAACGATAACCCTCAATTCGGCGAGCTATCTCGACCACAAGCTGATAGGGAGTCCCCATCTCCACCTCTGGGCCATGTTGGCCCTAATACCTGAGTGCAGCCCAGCTACAAATCTCCGCACTCTCTTAGCATCAGTAGGAACTATCATAAGAGAATGACACGACAAATCAGAAAACCTGGCCTTGTAGTCTGTCACTAACATTTGTCCCTGCTCCAGCTGCTCAAACTGATATCGCAGCTCTTTCCTCTCGGAGGCTGGAATATGCCTGTCCAGGAACAATTGAGTGAACTGCTCCCAAGTGATGGAAGAGGAACCTGCGGTCTACCCAGAATATAGGACTGCCACCATCTGCGCGCCTTGCCCTCAAGGTGAAAAGTAGTGAAGTTCACTCCATGGGACTCCAGTAACCTCATGTTGTGCAGTCTATCCCTGCACCTATCAATGAAGTTGTAGGCATCCTCGCGCTTCTCACCTCCGAAGATAGGAGGGTGAAATCGGGTTCATCTATCCAGCAACTTCTGCGGATCGCCGTTCGCAGCTGGTCTGAGCTCAGGTGTTTCTGCTACTGGCTGGGATCCACCCACGGGCAGTGTACCCGAGGTTTGATAAACTGCTACTGCATGGCCTGCGGCCTGGGCAGTAGGAGTCTGGGCTCCCCTTCCTGCCTGAGATGTGGCAGGATCCGCTGGAAATAAACCAGCATGTGTCATAGTGTCCATAAATCTCATCATATGGCCCATGACCTCCTAGAAGCCTGGCACCGTCATAAAGTCTACTGGGACAGGATCTGCTGAGGGCACCTCGCCCTGCTCCTCTGTGATAGGATCCTCTGCCGGATCCGCTGGGTGTGCTATAGGAACAGCTCTGGGACGCCCTCATCCCCTACCTCGGGCCGGTGCTCTCCCCCGTCCTCTGCCACGGCCTCGGACGGCGGGGGTAGCGACATCTCGGGTCTGGAACGTCAGCCGCGCGAGTCCTCACCATCTGTGAGAGAATGGAAGAATAAGATTTAGTAAACCATCAACTGCACGATAGAACATGAATAAAGAGAGGTTTCCTAACACCCTATAGCCTCCCGAAGATAAATACAAACGTCTCCGTATCGATCCACAAGACTCTATTAGGTTTGCCCGTGACTTGTGAGACATACGTGAACCTAGATCTCTGATACTATGTTGTCAAGACCCAAATCCCAATTTAGGTCGCGATGGCACCCAACTTCGATGTCAGGCAAGCGAACATTAATTTACTAGTGATCCCTTTTTAAGTTATAAACAATTCACCATACTTAAGAGGTTTTTCTTTCAAAAACATAAATTTGAAGTAAATTAGTGACTTAAACGATCAAAGTGAGCATTAAATATAGTAATCACCACCATCATTACAACCCTAAAGAATAGAATATCCACTACGTGGGCATGCCAGTAACTGGCGTCACAGGTCTACGGGCATCTAATAGAAACTAGTATCCAAAAGAAAGTACAAGTTTGCCCTACTGTCTGAAGAAATAGTACATAAATAATAAGAGAAAAGAGGAACTCCAAGGTGCTGCCAGAGATAAGCGTCAAGTAAATCAGATCACCGAGAAATCCACGGCCACTATACGTCAGGGACGAGCGCCAGATGAATACCCAGATGCACCTGCCTCAGAGCCTGTACAATTAAGTACAGAAGCGTAGCATGAGTACATAAACAAATATGCACCCAGTGAGTATCCAGCCTAATATCGAAGAAGTAGTGACGAGAGGTAGACGTGATACTTACTAGGGTCAACATTTTTAAATAACATAATTTGATAGGAACTAGGCAGGCATAACAGTCGTAGTAATCACAAAGATATAAAATATCAAGTATAGTGGTAATTACCTGTACATGACAAATTTCACTAGCATATAATGTACTAAATTCCCTTATATCACATGAAACAGTTTATACAATTACAACAAATTCCCAGTAAATCATATAGCACATAATAGGCCGGAAGCATACAGCCGAAACATCACGAAAATAAATGTGCACTGCCGAGGGTCGAACGGCTCGAACCATAGATGCATCTATTACCCCGCTCACGAATCGAACATGCGATGCGGTTGACATAATAGTAGGTCTATTCCGCTCACGAATCATACATGTGACGCGGGTGCCGCATACATACATAAAATTATTAATAATTAGCGAGTTAACATAGATTATACTTTGAAGCAAGAACTTAAGAAATATAATGTGGAACATAACTTCCTAATATTCTCATGCCAATTTAAGGATAATAAGAAACTCAAAATGCATTTAGGAACACATGTAAGGCACATATAAGCATGCTTGTGAGTCCTAGAACTACCCAACATAACATAGTAGTAGCTACGCACGGACTCTCGTCACTTCGTGCGTGCGAAGCCCCCGCAAATAAGGACATGCAATTATTATAATCACCTATGGGGACAATTCCCTCTTACAAGGTTAGAAAGGAGACTCACCTTGTGTCGAACCTACTCTCCGGGTCAAGAACGCGCCCGAAAACTCCAAACTCGTCACCCAAGGACTCGAAACTAGCCAAATGTTATACAAATATATCAATTCATGCTCAAAAATATGGAATTTCCCTATTTAGTTAACCAATTTAGATTACTTTGTAATATCTCAAAATACACCCTCGGGCCCACGTGATCGGATTCCGGGAATTTTCGAAGGAAACACTTACGCATAACCTAAGGATCGTTAATATATAGTTTTTGTATGATTCCATGGCAAATTTCGTGGTAATTTTCCAAATTTTCATAAAACCTAGGTTTTTACTCTAACCCATGATTTTTCCACTAATTAGTGTGTTAATCTACATAAAAATTCTAGTATTCAACTTAAATTATAATGGGAATCACTTACCTCTCAGTTTCTAGGTGAAATCTCTTCTTTGAAAGATTCCAAAATCGCCACAAGTGAAGAAAAATGGCTAAAATGGGACTAAGTCCCGTTTAAATCTAACACTGCCCAGCTGCCCCTTGTGTGCGATCGCAGCTGGAGCACTGCAATCACACAAGTCAAATGCCAGGACCCCTGAAAAGTCTACTGTGCAAACGTACAAGGAGACTTTCGATCGCACAAGGAAACTTGCGATCGCGGAGAGTAAATGGGACAGGCCTGTGCAATCGCGGGGGATGGAGTGCGAATGCAGAGAAAAAAACTGGGTCAGGACACAAATCACCCCTGTGCGAATGCAGAAAAGCCCATGCGATCGCACATGGCATTTTCCCACACCCTGCCAACTCCTTCTATGCGATAACATCATTGCACATGCGATCGCACTGAAGGAAGCCAGTCAGTGAAAAATCTGGTTTTTGAATTTAACTCCGAGTGATCCGAAACTCACCCGAGCTCCTCGGGACCCCGTCCAAAAGCACTGGCAGGTATGTATTCATGATACGGACTCGCTCGAATTTACGGAACGTGAAAAAAAACAACGAAACTAAGAATTCGACCCCAAAACCAAATTGAATCAAACTTTGAACTTAAAGTTCTAGAATTCACTTACAATGCGCCGAACCAGCCTATACTACTCGGAATGACACCAAATTTTGCAAGAAACTCATAAATGACATAACAGAACTATTCCCGGTCTCGGAATTCCGTTCGAACCTCGATAACACAAAAACACATTCCAAACCAAATTTCAAACTTAAGGAAACTCTAATTTCGTATTGGGCGCCGAAATTCCCCCGGTCATCCAAAACCCATTCTGAACATACGCCCAAGTCTCAAATCATCATATGAAGCTACCGGAACCGCCGAAACTCGATTCCGAGGTCGTTTATTAAAAATGTTGACCGAAGTCAAACTTTGGCCTTAAAGGCCAACCTTAAGGAATCAAGTGTTCCTATAACACTCTAAACGCTTACGAATCTCGAACCACCCGTCCCCGCAAGTCATAAATCATAATAAGACACTACAGGAAGTTTTATTTAGGGGAACGGGGTCCTGATACAAAAAATGACTGGTCGGATCGTTACAGTGGCGACGCGAGGGTTACTGTCTTTCCATCCCATTTAACACCAAGGAAAGTGCTTTCTCAATATAAGCACATTTACTTTTCTTTCCACCACCCACGAGGGACACTTGCTCTTTCCAAAGCAAAAGGGAGTTCATTTTCTCTTCACTTTGTTCCCTCCATTTCCCATTCACCAATCTCTTAATCCCAACAACTTTGTCATAAGAAATTGATATATGATGGAATAACCATATATTCTTCAATGTGACCATGTTTTGGTTACCATAATTTTTCTATAAAGGTTACTAATATTGTTTAGGTACAACATACTTGGCGTCAGAAGTTTTTTCCAATTAAATTTAGACTTCACTAGAGAATCACAATTGCCCAAAGAATTCAAGTTCTTTATTTATGGGCAAGAAAAAAAGTGCTCTTCTCATGCATACTTCAAGCCTCGTCTTCGAGTTTCGACAAACCTACACTCTGACAAGCCTTGAAGTAGGGGACATCTTTAGACATATAAAATTTATTAGGTTTAGTCTATACAAACTTTGAATTAAATTCATTTGGGTTAAATAATTAATTTGGACTTTATAAATTAAAATTAGTCCAGGTTATTATTTTTAAGCTCTAGGTCCATTTAATCTTAAGTCCCAGATTCATGCCATGTGTCAAGTGACATGGCATTGCAGTCAAGCCTAAAAACAACAAGATGATGCACTTGTTAAATGATGTGACAACCCAGTCCAAAACAGTGACCAATCAAGAATCTCCAAGTGTCTAAAATGACATGTCTTGGCCAATCAAAAGCAAGCTTATCACATAGCATGTGTGATAAGTTAGATGACACACATGAGCCAATCAGATCAAGCAAGAGAGTTCATATGTAGTTGGACTTCCCATCCTCTACCATTATAAATAGAGGGGTTACATAACTCTTGAAGGACATTCAGAATTTGAGAAGAGCATTCTGCAATTAGTGAAAGCATCCACAAACAGAGAGATCAATCATCAAGTGCATAGTTCTTCAACAAAGGACTGATCAACGGAGTTCTTCCCGGATATCAACCCGTAATAATAAAGTGCTGCTCAACGTTCTTGGTGATTAAATACATCACAAGGAGTTCTGCATTGTTCTACATTCGAGAAAGATGCTTCTCAAGCCCACGAATCACAGAGAATTTTAGACAGGAAAATAAAGGGATACATATAATTGTACGCACAAATATTTATCAATAAAATTTATTTTTTTTCTTCATATTATTTTGTTGATGTTTATTTTCCGTACTACAAAAATTTCTTGCGAACAATTACCTACTTCATCTGCTAAACAAAGGATCATGTTCCTCCGTCTTCTATTAAGGGTGGTAATGTGAAAAAATCTAGTGTTGGCATCACCCTCACACAACCATTTGATTCTTGATTTCATTTTCCAAAGTACTCTTCATTCTTTAGGATAACTGAGAATTTAGTAGTGGAGTTTAGCTTATAATTCCTGGAGGAATCTACTGAAAAGGTAGGCATTTGACTTCTGGATACTATTAAGTCGGGTAAGTATGTGCCTTTTCTTATGAAAAATGTTCCCAAATACTTGCCTATTCCAGTTATTCACATTATTCTTAAATAAACTAGTACACCCCAGTAGGTCATTGGTTTGTTGGAAACTCATATACACAATGGGTGGGAATTCAGGGTGGCTACACCACATAGACTAAAACCTAAAGTTCTCCTATGGTCATTGTTGCACCCTATTTTTCACGAGTCAAAATAAGATTCAACTTATGGTTTCTCTTTTGTTGATGAAAGAGAGTCGCCACCTAATATTTAAATGTATACTAGGGTACCTATTTAATTACTAAAGGTCATACTCTTTATTAGTCTGCTAATCGGTGATATTATGGATAAGTGTTTTTTTTCTTCTAAGGGGAAGGTGTTAGACACCCCTTAAAATCTACCCGAGGTAGCTCCATAGGACATAGATTAGATTTAGGACTAATTGCTTGTACTATGCTTAACTGGTGTTTAAAGAGTGTGGCTTACCATATATTAGGATATAATACCTATAAAGGAAGATTGCAGTTTAAAGAGGTGTGGGTTTATAGAAGAATCTTAGAAAAATAATGTTAGTATATATATGCTTGATAAGAGCTGTGAAAGAAGTATGATGTTTGTGTGAAAATGTGTAAAAGAGAAGCTAAGTTAAAATATTTTGTTTCCTAAAGCATGGAAGTTCATATTACTCTAATGAGATGAAGGTGTTATGAAAAATAAACCTAAAATATACCTTGGTTTTTAAATATTGGGCTTGAAGGAATCGTTTGAAAATCCTTGTCTTGGGCGGCAACATCTTGATCTTAGAAAGGAGTAGATTTCCTTTTTAGAAAATTAAGCTCGTGCTTCAGTTCTGGTTTTTCTTTTTGAAAGAGGGACTGTCGCCTTTTGCTAGGTTTTTTGGGCTTCAAAATCTTTAAGAAGAGTTAGAAAGGCATGATGAATTAATAATAACAACTCATGATTAGTGGGTGAAGAGTTAATTACTAACTAATGCAACTTTTAATCCTAGGTTCTTTAAAACTTGCCTAAGTTATTTTGTATGAATTAAAAGATAAAGTAAAGTATTCAACCAATATATAATTGTTGTATACATGTGAGATAAAAAAATAAGAACACAATAAAGGACAACGACATAAAGCAGTAAATAAAGGAGTAAAGGGAGAAAATGACTCTGGTTTTTGGGCCTCAAAGAGGCAGGCCCAGTAGTAACAGGGACGACAACTGACTTTGGATCCCCTAGGATATAGTAAATCTGGATTTGGTCCTGAGTTCTTTAAGAACTCAGAAGGTCCAAGCCATTGTAAATGCTTAAAAAAACAAAGAAGGTCATCAGGGAGGCAATACTATATACTTGCTCATATATGAAATTTACAAGCAAAGAATAAAGGAAAGATGACTAACAACATTCAAACACTAAAAAGGTTATACTAATGTGGTGGTTATGTATAGTAAATGATCCATATTGAACACCTTTCGTTTTCATTACACACTAAACCCAAAGAGAATAACAAGTGTCAATGAATTAAGGGCTAAAGAGAGAATTCCACTCAAGGTCGATGCCCCCTTTGGATCCCCCGACACTTCAATGTTTCCAAGGATATCAAGGCCTAGGGCAATGCTTGTGCCCGAGAGAGTACCCTGACCAAGAGTTAAATTTGACTCCCAAATACCCTCAACCACTAACGACTTCTTACCTATAGTTTTGAGTGCCAATTAGGATCTTTCAATGTAAATCAATTACCACAACACACCCTACCATAGAAGCATGTCTTTTCTTAACATAATAACACATAAAATAATTTTATTTCTTATAACTATACTTCTAGTTCTAAGTGATTTATTAACATACTAGACAAACCTAAAGCTCAAGTTTCCAAATACACATACAGAGGCAGGAACAATATTCGGTTGTTGCTAAAGAACCAAACAACTGAAACGAAACACCTCAAAGATAGACAAATAACACATAGTTTAGAGCAGCTACAACTTAACGTACATATGCTTTTGTTCTAATGGACTAATCACATATTAGTTTAACTCAAGTCTTGCACATATAGGTTAACAATGCTATTTGGAACCTTTTGAAAACATCAGTAAAGATTCAGACAAGACAGTTATAATCAATAACCTCTATAGGTATTATTAGGAATACCATAGTATAGTCAGAACTTATAACATGACTATAGGATCACAAACTATCACTCTCACTTCATTTTGGAACTGAAGGTAAAACCAAATTCTTTATAGGAGTATAATGAAACGGGAAAGTTATTGTGTAAGCAGTAACAACAACAGGTTTCTCTAAGACCAGATTCAATTCAGATAAGAGAGAACTGTATACAATTTCAAGATAGCGTACATAAGTATGAAATCATGAGAAATATGCAGAGATACATAAATAACATTCATTCAACTATACATATTGATATTTCAACTAATGTCATAGTCTTACAAAACCTGATGAGTTTCAGCCATTGTACAATCAAATTAACAATGTCATTCACGGTCAAAGACAGGGGAGACATTATATCAAACATGCTTAACTCAACTGTTGAGACTATGATTGACATCTAAGAATGATGGAATTGTATTCAACTTGTAAAAAAATTAACATTCAACTATAGCAGAGATAACTATAATTTAATTTATGAGAGATAGCCTGATCGTAACAAAATATGTGCAGAATGATCACTGATGTTCGCAAAAGTTCATCCTAATAAGACTATTTCATACTTAGAGATAAAACTAACAATTAGACATGTACAAAAAGCTTTTATGGTGATGACTCAAAGAATACTTAAAGGTTAACAAGCACTTATGCAAAGAATAAAAGCATTTAAACACTTAAACTTCACATATTTCAATTAAATGATGATGCATTAAACTGTGAGCTTTCATGTTATTCTAGTCAGGATTATCAAACAACAACCTCACAACAAAATGCAGAAATAATATGGCATGGATAAAGATCATAGCAGAATCATTAAAAGTAAACCTGAAGCTTAGGAAAACATGAAAAGTCATTAAGTTATATTAAGTAGCTTAATCACATAAGCTGCTTAATACAGATTAAAGACACTCAAAAGCATAACACGTGACCATAGGTTAACAACACATCATTATGAACAGGAAGTAACATCTATACACTGATGACAACTATTATAAACAAACACATTTAATAAAAGATAACAACATGTTCATGATATTCGAATAAAGGAACTCAGAAGAGAAAGAGTGGAATTGTAATGACCTTTTCTAGGACAGCAAACCAAATAAGGTTTCTAACTTAGACATATGAAAACCAAATTTTCAAGCTCTTGATCAGTGAAGAAACGCGGAAACACAAGGAATAAAGATCAATCAGAAAAGAAACCTAGCCTCTAAACTTGTATGAAATCTTAGACTAGTGTTAGGTCTAGTAGGTATTGCTTGGTGTGATTATAGGTTGTTCGGTGGTTGTTATGTGAGAGCAATCAAGGCTCTATTTATAGTATCATTAATGACTTAGGGTTTAAGAAAAATTCGAACTCGGTAATGGAAGATGACATTGAGGTAGTGATGTGAGCATAAGCATGTGAAATCAGAAAGAATAGAGGGAAATTGGTGAGGGATTTACCTGAGTGAGAGAGGTTGACCATTGTGGAAAATCCATCGGGTAAAGCACACAAGAAAGAATTTGACCTCTGGACCTCAAATAATCATAATAAGGTTCTAAGGAGTCTTCTCATGCACTTTGACTTGAAAGAACAACAAGAAATCTCAAACGATTTGAGATTTCACCCTTTGGTATGTGACTTCAACATTAGAGCTTTTGAAATTAAATGGTGGAAACGAAAAGAGAATGATGAAATTTATAGTACAGAAACAAAATAGATGGTCATGCATGCCATGGATATGAAAAATCACAGATGATTTGAAGTTTCATCTCTAGGTTAGGGTTTTCGGATTTGGGGGGGATTTTGAATCTTAGCAACAAAAGAGGAAAGAAGCAGTAGGATTTGCGGATTTGGATAACAATAAGAATGATTTGTGGTCTGATTCGTGACCTTGCACTAATTTGTGCAAGGTTTCTTGATTAATTGGTCTGGTAAGTTTGAGAGAGATGAGAGAAGAAGGAGAAATATGGTGACTGAGTCTGGTGAGGAATGATTAGGGTTTGGGGGAATAGGGGTGGCCGTCTCTAGGATAAGGTTGCGATAATAAATCTGGGTCGTTGGATCATTGGATCAACAACCCTGATAATTAGGGATTAAATCAGTTTTGTAGGGAATTTTTTGTGGATGTTTAATCCTTGTGATCCAACGGTCAAGATTAAATATCACAGTGTTTAAATACTAAAGAGAAAAGGAGAATAAAATTATGGGTCGTTGATCAAAGAAATAAATGACTCAGATCAATTGTGTTTGTTTTGTGGGTGTGGGAGACCGGTGACATCGCGTGCTTTGATTGGTTCAAATAGGTTGTGGCGGATTGCCAAATTGGAGAGAAGGGGGTTTTTTTGGGCTGGACCATATCTGGATTTGGGCATGATATTTGGGCTAGAATTATTTTAAAGAATAGACATTGTGTAATCAATTAAGGAATTGCAATTGTAGCCATTTGATCTTTAACCTCTTTAAAATTAATTTAATTAAACTTAATTAATTTGCAATAAAATGTAATAAAATCATAAATTTCAAATGTACTACCAATTATTGTAACTAATTATTTGTAAAAATATGTTGTCTTCTAAATTATGACACTAATTTCAAATTAGCATAGTAGCCTATTTAACTAAATTAAAAAATAATTTGTTTATAAAGCCTATGTGGTGTGTACAAAATATTGTTATAACAATACTAAAATAGTTAGTACGCTTGTAATTACATAATACTAATACTGAGTGATTAATTTCAAAATTAATACTTAATTAATTTGTAAAATAGGTATTTTTAGATAGAAAATACTTCCAAAATATTTATTGTAAATTATTAAGTATAAGTAAAGTAAGAATATCGAAATTAGCCGTCAACAGTCGTTGTGTTGATGACTGATAATGATAAGGAGGAGAGCGCAGTGGTCAGAATGTGTTCTAGGCAGGTGTGTCACTGTAGATTCTTGAAACATATCAATCCATTCATTTGTAGCAATACACCTATCTAGCTAGCAATACACCTATCTAGCCTCTCTAGAATGAGGTCTTGTCTGTTAGTGTACGTCTTGTTAGTCCAAGTATATTTTGACCCCTTGAAACCTAGGTCCACAAGCCTGCACTGATTCAAACAGTTTGAGAAGCTACTAATCCTATTGTTATTTATGTTGTTACCCCCAAATATACCTCTAGCTTTAAGCACTTCATTGAAATATCCTCCTACAAGCCATCTACTCTTATATACATAAGCCATGTCCTCGAGAAAGTGTCAAAGGTTATTTCTATCAAATACATGATTACTAGCACATATTGTAGAAAGCATCCACTTAGAGGTGTTAGGGATTACCTTGATCATGACATGGGCTCCCTGAGGTATGGTAAACACTTCTTCCAGCATAACTAGGTTATATTTCCACATGACTACAATTCCCCCAGATTGGCCTATAGCAGGGGACTAGGACTGTGCTGAGAACTGAAGCTCGGCACTCAGGTGTTTGTGGTCAGCCATCCTTGTCTCTAGAAAACAAGCACAACAGGGTTATGCAGTTCGACCATAGAAGCATAGTGCCTGCGAAACTCAACACTGTTGGCTCCTCTCGCATTCCACATTATGAAGTACATCAATAACAAGTTTTGTGTTTGGGATTTCCTCTTGAGTCCCTTCACTTTCCCACGAGGATATCTTTCACTAGTCCCACTAGAGGGTCTATGGCTACTGTCGAGTTCCCCGAGTTTGGAGATGAGGAAACTCGCAGATCTATCTTGCGGCTTATGAGCTTTCTGGGGAAGAGAGAAATAATCATTCATTAATGATAAAGATCTCTGGGGAAATCTCTAAAAAAAGATTAAACATGTGGGAGGATCCGAACGAATTCTATTTTCATTTCCCCAGTATGGAGCACTAAGTTACTTACGATATGGTCTTCAGCAGGCAGGTTGCACTTTAGGTGCCTAGGAAGACTCACTAGACCAGCAGCCAGACCAAGAATTACTATGTAAAGTCTAAGACAAGAGATTTTTCTTACTCTTAAATTTGATTTTTCGCTAGGAGCCTTATTCATATATGCTGAGATAGTCCGTTTAATCCAGATGATAAGGGAATGACTGATGAGACTACCGATACCTTTTATTTAGTAAGTCATACCAAGCTTGGTGAAACATAAAAAATGGCAGCGGTCAGGCAAGGTTATCTTCAGACAATGTAGTGCAAGCGACGGGTAGCCATTTTTAATGATAGACACCAGCCCTTTTGTTAAAGTAGCATCAAGTTCCGCTTGGATCTGGCAAGGTTCTAGTTTCCAAATAAGTGGTACCCTTTCTTTAGAGTCCGGTAGGTCAATTAAGTTGCCTAAATATCTTCCTTATCTGTTTCTCCGTAGCTGCCTTCCTCGCTTCATCTTTGGTTTTAGAGTTGTGAACTAACCTTTTCCTTTTACAACCAGACAACTGGCAGATAAGTTGGGCATCTAAAGAACATAAGGTCTAGGTTACCGCCAGACATAAAAGTCATATTTTCAACTAGGAAAATTGGCACAACCAGGCATCTCAAACATTGATAAGAGAATAATCAATATTTCATTAGGATGAAATTCCTTTCATCCAAATGGCAAGGCTTGCTAGTTTCCTGAAGTACACTCGCATCTGTCTATCTATGTCATAGTTTCTTGGAAGATATATCTTATGTACCTTCGGCATGTAAACGACTTTCTTTCCTCTATCTATGGCATACTTGGGATTCACTGACTTCCAATTCCAAGTAGATTCTCCTTCCCCTCGCTCCACTTTGTAGATGCTCGCTTTGGAGACTAAGCAATGGAAATAATATATAACAGTCACCCAAGTAATGATAATAAGGAATACTAGGGTATAGTCATTTCAATCCCACAGACATCGAAAAGGGGGGCGCAAAGAGTCTATTTACCTTTATAATATTTCAGAATTTATAATGGCTCTATCTATTCATTAAAAAAAAGAGTTCTGCATCTTCCATTACCAGCGGAAGTAAAGGAAGCATTTCCAGTGAATAAGAACTAGAATTTCCATTGGGTCGAGAGCTAAGAGAGATTGGAAAGGTTTAAATAAGAGTATGCCTAGCGTCTTTTGCTCTCTCTTATTAGAAGAAGGAAGGGACGCGAATTACACACGGGGACACTGGCTGATCCGGCCGTATAGAGCAAAGGAAGGTCTCTTTCGCCTACGAGCATTTTTACGAAGAAAGGAGTCTCGTACAAAGGGTTGGAAAGAAGGCTTTTACCTTATTTTAGGTGGGTTGGTGCGTATCTGTTCGGGTGGAGGTGGACAATGAAAAAACAGAAAGGAGTGAATGATTCTAACCAACTCGACAAAGACATTCAGATATGAAAGAGATAAAGAAAGACGTGTTAAGCTTGTTTTTTCAGGAGAGATGTTCGCAATTACAACCACAAGAAAGCTGCCCATTATCTTCTAAAGGGGCCCGTCTTTCCGTTAGTACTTCTTGTCTTAGGCTTCCATCTGAACAACATGGATTTTTTGCCCTGCCACTAGCAGAAGCTAAGCGCTTGAAAAGCGCGCTAAGAAAGGTTGCTTTTGTCGCCCTTTCTGTACAATAGTCTACAGTAGCGGAAGAGAGGGTTAGCGTACATACAACTGTATTACAGACGATGGGCGAAGTAAAGACCCCCATTTCATAGCGCTTGGGGAACGCAAGTTTGATCGAGGATTGGAGCATGGTCGGGCGAATCAAAGTTATCTTCTAGTTAACTATCTACCCAGTCAAGTGCAAAATACATAATAGAATCACATAACGCACATTGCTAGTGTGCTTCCTACTCGCGAGGAAAGAAAGAATAGTGAAAGGGTTCAGTTCAAATTTGACTGTTTGAAGCATGAGAGAAGATTCCCTAACATATCCTTGGGAACAATGAAAAAAAGATATATCGGTAACAAAAATTATAGGGGCTGTATTGGCGAGATCCAATAGTGAACAACTGCCCAAAAGAAAAACCGCTTGGAAGTGCGAGGACCGTTAGTACTATACTCTACCCCTGAACCAGCAGCCTTCGTGCCAAGCGAGGTTTCTGTCATTGATGTAGCCTTTCGTCGCCCTACCAAAAAAATAAGTCACTATCAAACAACTCGCCTACTGAAGTACCAAAAGTGCGCTCAGCCCGGTGACTAGGAAATGGGTTTACCCTTGAATTAAAGTGATGAGGTCGGAAAGAGGGAAGTAGGGCTCCTATTAACTAAAGGTTGGTTCTTCTCTTTCCTTTAGAATGGAGAAAAACTCCTGTTCCATTATCCTTTCTTACTCTTCCGAGGATGGTTCAGGGGGAGCCGGTTCTGCCTTCAGCTAAGGAGGGAAATTTCAATCGACAGGCAGTAGCTTCGATGAGCTGGGACGTGGAAGTAAAAACCCTAAAATTTAAACCCTACCCTTCTTTTACACTCTAAGGATAAAATCCTAAGTCGGTTCTCAATACTGGAAGACCTGCGCCTAAGACTCTAAAGTGAAGGGAGGTGGTCTTGAGCGTTGCCTATATAGCTATATAGCGTCGATATTGTTTACAAGTCATGTTAGTTCATGCACAGTGTAGCGTTATTGGGTAATGTCTGAGTTACAACATCAAGGTCCGAGACAAATTGAGCAAGGGCGGCCACTTCGCGATATTGCACGAAGAGAATCCTAGAGTTAGAAGAGGCTGAATAGAAACTTATTCTTTCCCCTTCCCTTATGTTGTTGAAAGTCATTCTATTCTTCATGTCAATTGAAATCATGCTACCTTTTGATTGGAGCCAAATCACGAATGGTGTTTAGCAACCTGAAGCAAATGTTTTCCCTATCTCTAAAAGGGTTTGACTCAATATTCTTGAAGCAGTCCTTTAGCTACTAATTTAGACTTGTATCTATCTCTTTCCTTTCTTAGTTTTCTAGATAGAAAGAAGGCGAAGAAGGCGAAAAGTTCAATAAGGTAATTGATTCTAGTCAATCGTTTAGTTCGCCTAAAGATTAAGAATGTAAAGGTTCTCCGTACTGCTCTTTGAGCTCTATTTCCTGAGACTCTTGCATGAGCAGTACTTTTGTCTTTGGGACTCCTAACTTTTCCAATATGTTCTCCAAATTAACATTGATATCCCTAAGATACTCTAGGGTTTGATTATTCCCATTGTTCAGTTGTTCCAGTGGTGACATCAGGCTTGGTTGTTGGGGAATCGATTGTTCCACAGGTGGCCACAATGTGAAAGAAGGTGATGGAATCGGTGCTTATAGGTTCATCATTAGGAAGAAGGGCATGGTCTGGTATAACTGGTCCATCAGGATGTTGATCTCTTACATTGACAGGGGTTGTTGGGTACCCGTGTATTGAACCTGTAGAAGAGTTGATAGCCACAGTTGGTGGCCAAAGATGACCAGACCCTTGCGGAGGAGATGGGTAGCTAAGCAATCTAGATAGCGTGGGTTCTGGATAATGATTTCTACTGGGACTGACCCAATCGTCATCTGAAGGAATTGAGATTGTCTTTGTAGCACCATCTATAGCCAGGATTCTGGTGGTTGTGGTATGGAGGATATCATGAACGGAGTGTGGTGTTGGTAGTGGTAGTGGTTGGGGTATTTTAGTTTTCATTGATAGGAGTCTCTTTTCTTTCTTCACCGGTTGTGGTTGATGGAATTAACATCATCTCAGCACTTTAGATATAACTTATATCGTGTCTGTTGTATTTTGTGCTGAGGCGTTTGAGATCTTTGCTCAACCTTGGAGGAGTGACATCCAGTGTTTCCTTATTTCTCAGAGAGGTTAATTGATTTTTAACAGGTGCTCGATTCCCTTTACTGGGTGAGGAAAAATTTGGAGAAGTTCCCAAAGTTATTAGAGTGTGGAATTGGTACATTGTTGGGTTGGAGTATCATAGAAGAAGGCTGGCCCAATTTAGATTTGAGTTGGGTTGTTAGGGCATCCTTTTCCATAAGTGAGATGATTTTAGGTTGTGGGAAATTACAAGAATTAGGAGGGACATGGTTAGAATTTGGGGTGGGGTCTGTTCCATTTCCTCTCTGAGGTAGGTATCCTTTGGTAAAAATTGCACGGGGCGCTCTATTTGGTCGCCCCAATTTTTTTAAAAACTTTTAACTTGTACCCACTTTTTAAATAACTTCAGCCCCTTTCTCCTCCTCCTTCTCCTCCTTCGTTTTCTTCTTCTTCTTCTTCTTCTTCTTCTTTCTTCTGTTGTTGTTGGTGCTGCTATGGAACTTCAGTTCATGGGATGATTTCCATAAATATGTTTATAGATCTGAAGTTCGCCAGTTACAAAACAAAAACTTCAGCTCTAGAGCTGAAGTTCTCCAGTTACAAAAACAAAAACTTCAGCAATTACAAACAAAAGCTTTGCGTTAAGACGTGCACAAGTTAAACAAAAACTTCAGCAAATAGATAACAAAACTTCAGCAACTTCAGCTCTAGAGCTGAAGTTCGCCAGTTACAAAACAAAAACTTCAGCTCTGGAGATGAAGTTCTCCAGTTACAAAAACAAAAATTTCAGCAATTACAAACAAAAGCTTTGCGTTAAGACGTGAACAAGTTAAACAAAAACTTCATAAAATATAGAAAAAAACTCCAGCTACTATGCTTAAGTTCATCAATTACAAACAAAAACTTCAGCACACTTGGTTCATCACACTTGCTACTTCAGGCCCGTCTACTAGAATGCTGAAGTTTTGCGTGATTGTCGTTGTTACTTCAGCCCCGTATGCTGAAGTTATGCGAAAAATCGGGTACACTTGTAATTTTTTTTACAAAGCGGGAACAAGTTAAAACGTGACACAAAAAGCGGGTATAGATGCAAGTACCCCTATCTTTTGTGGGACTTTGGGGTTTATCCATTTTCCCCAAACTGGCATCTTTTGATACTGGGTCAAAAGGGATTAGATGTTTTTTCAACCCAATGATATTTTTTGTGGGCGAGCGTGTGTGGTGCACATATCTTTAGTGTGATTTGCGTCTTCGCAAATTAGGCCCATTTTTGGGCTCACATTATTATTATTCCTTATTTGATCCAATGGCCACTCTTGAGGGCCCAAATGGTTAACCTGATCCCTTTTGGGGCATTATTGCTGGTTTCCATGGTGGTTTTGGGTTTTGAGTCTAGAAACGTACATGAGGAGGCATTGAACCTCTTTATGTGGACATTGATTTTCTCTGTCGTCTTTCCCTGCTTATGTCTTTGGGGTTAGCCTCCCTTGTGCTGATTACACGTGTTCTTTGAAAATGAAAATGTGTGCCATTAGGAGCTTTGATCCTTTGTGGTGGCCTCTCTAGTGGAGCTGCTACTAGGTGTGACCTGGTCCATTTGTTTGGGTGAGTATGCTTACAAAATTACAGCTCCTTAGTGTCTGACCAATTTTCCCACATCCTGTACATAGTATCCCCTCCCCTACATACACAATTGGTTGGTTGTGCGTGCCAATGGTGACGTTCGTGGATACTGGGATTCCTATTGGAACTTGGTCACAAATTCTAGTGTGTCTGCCTCTTAGTGTAGATGAGGTACATGTACCATCTTTCAACAGTTTGCCTATCCTATTGCCCACCTGCACCAAGATAGATCTTTCTTACAATTCTATCAGTAATTGTGGTAACCTTATCCACACTATAGCTATGGATAGTTTAGATTTCGCCGGGACAAAGTTGGGTTCCCATCTACGGACCGAGAGGAATGGCCAGCTACAAACCATGGCCCCTCACTTATGACTTTGCTCATGATTTCTTCCTGAATGAATTTAGAAATTAAAATATTCCATCCTAGATCAATTAGAGTGAGTGATTCAATTGGTTTCCACATATGGTTGAGCTTTGCTCTCAATAATTGGTATGTGTGTTTTTCCCCCAAACAGTTTGATGATTAAGGTGTATTTCCATGCCTGGTATAATCTGTTTTTGTCCTCATTGGAGAATGAGATAGTGATAGTTCCTGCGTTCAATTCAAAGACATGGCTTTGTGGCACATATGAGTGTGTTTCATAGTTGGTGAAAGAAACCAGGTTACATTCCAATAGGATTTCCTTGAAAGAGTTTTTAAAGGGATTGTTCTCCTCCATATCAGTCTGGGGGTCACCTTTAGGAATATCAGGGGGTTTCAGTGGTATTCTGATGGGAGAGTCTCTATCCGGGAGTGGAGATTTGGCCATTGCTAAGTGGCTTTTCGATTATTTTGTAATTAGAGAGAGGTTGTCCTTTCTCTCTCTACTCAACGGCTCTTTCCAGATCAAACTGAAAAATATTTAGAGTCCTTTCTCAAAAGTCTTCAGGAAGAGCATAAGGTCAGAGTGATATTACATCCCCTCCAGAAGCTTTAATACCAATCCATTACTTGTCTAAAGTCTTAACTTCTCGCAATGAGCTTATGCGATAACCTTTAATTTTCATACATAATAAGAGAAAGCGGTAAGGTGATAAATAGATATGTATTCAGGATTCTGAAAAATTTGGGTGCACTATTACGAAGATCAGCTGAATTCAAGATTTATATTTGATTGATTTAATATTTAAGTTATTACCATGAACTTATTGCACTTTTAAAATTATAGATTTAATTTTTTTTGTGGTAAGATTAATGAGTTTTTACATATATATCTTTAAATCCGTATAAAAAATGATAGAATAACTATTGTCGCACAACTCATAATAAGCTTCATCAATAAACAGAGAGATTATATTCTATTTGGGTTCTCTAAAGAAAATCCTAATAGATCATATCATATGTATTATGCAAGCCCTTTTTAAATGTCATATTACACGTCTGGTCGTTTTGTATCTCAGTAAATATTTGAAATTGAATGCAAAATAGTATTCTCAAAAGTAGTTCTCCCTATAATAATCCAGCCTAATAAGGGTAATATCATTTAAGGGTATGGTTGAATTTGCCAGCGGTGTGAAAGGAATACGCAAACTTGTTTGATGCTGTTTTACCAACACCTTACGGCACGAGCTGACGACAGCCATGCACCACTTGTGTCCGCGTTCCCGGCTCACTAACTTGATCTTCCGCGGGAATATAGTGAGTGTGCGTGCGGGGTGTAGGTATCCACCTGAAGCACTCACTTCAAATCCTGTCCTGCCTTTCAACTATTATCTTGGTGAGAGTCTTGTAAGAAATGTTACTCAAGTTAACATGTCAAAATTGGGCTAACGTTTTATGGCTTCAGTCTTAGGAATAAACGTGATAAGTGAGTAGTTTAATTCAACAGGAAATCTAGAAATTAGAGAATATAATAAATTATGTAATAAAACAATAGAACAAAGATCCTATCTGATTCCAATACTTCTTTTATAATAAAAGAAAGCTAGAGGACCGTCCATGTGGGGGAGATAATGTTATTACACTCGGATCAGTATTGATATTATGAACAGAAAATAATTAAGAAAAATGTTACTAGTACTTAATTAGTAATAAATATATAATAAAATTAGAATTGTCGACTATATATCAACTTTTCGACGAGATTGAGATAGGATGAAGCTCATTAGTCATTAGTCTTGACAAATTGTGTACCCTAAAAAATGGATAATAATTAAATTTATATGTGATTTTAAGGATACGCAGATTAATTCAATACAGATAAAGAATGTAATAAATTATCAAATAAATTAAAGGGAGTGATCCCGGACTCAGTAACAACTTTAATGAAATACCTGCCTTTGTCGGGCTCACAATAATGAAAAACCGATGAACAAAAGTAAGAACTTTGAATAAAAAGAAAAAATAAGAGTACATTGCCTTGATATACGTGTTATAATGATTCCTAATGAATAGTTAGACTCCCCTTTATATAGTGCAGGAGTGTTACCCTAAGTAAAATTTCAAAAGAAGTAAAACTCTTCCGTTTTACTAATCATTAATTTTCTGCCGATGTGTGCCGAGATTCACGTCGTACTATCCGGCTGGGAACGGATATCACGGCCCTTTGTTTGCCGTGCTCGATTATCTAGTAATGTACTCTGATGTTTTGGGATTCGAATCGGACCTGGGGTACGTGACCCCGATTTTTTCGAAGGCAAATGTATTGCCCAAGACCCCGACTCGAGGGGCTCTTTGCCCTGACTCCGGTTCCTTACAGTCACATCTCTACTCCGTTCACTTCATTGGGAACTGAGGCATCGAAAGGGCTCGATTTCACCAAAGATAGTCCCCTCGTTTCTCAGAGAGTATGTTTACGGAAGTGACGAGAAATGACATATATGCACTTCGATTCCTTCTTCAATACATTGTGACAGAAACGACAAAGAACTTGAAATGACTCGTCAGTCATGTCATTATGACTTCAAACACGCGTCAGCCATCAGCAGGTCATCCTTGAATATAAAACAACATGAAACCTTTCACGGAGAGTATGTTTACGGAAGCGATGAGAAATGACATATATGCACTTCGATTCCTTCTTCAATACATCGTGACATAAACGAAAAAATTTGAAATGACTCGTCAGTCATGTCACTATGACTTCAAACACGCATCGGCCATCAGCAGGTCGTCCTTGAATGTGAAACCGTGTGAAACCTTTATAAATACTTCCTCCTTCGTTCATTTTTTACCTTTTGGCCAAGCTTCTACCTTCGAGTTTTCAGGATATCACTACCCTTGTTCATACTCTAATATTTTCACCTCCATTCTTCAAAACATCTCAGTAAGTTGCAAGTTTTTACTTATTTTCTACCCAAATTAGCTCACTTGACCTTCCATATTTTAACCTCTCTTCATATTAAGCTTTTTCCAGATAACAATGGCTAAACCTTCCAAATCGATTACCCAAAAATTCACTTCATCTTCTTCACAACCGACTGCTGAAATCGATGAGACAACTCCCGATGTGTTCATCCTCGAGAGGTCCACTCCTGACGTGGATACCGATGAACTCGCTGCTGAGCCTCCCTTGAAAATGTTCGTTCTTAGGGGTTATTCGGTTTCTGATGATTTTAAGGTTGAGAAGCCCTCGTCGGTGCAGGGCAGGTGTGAGGGAGTATCAAGATATATATTCTCTATTACCGAAGACGTCCTCCCTGCGGTCCGAGAGCACTACAACTGGGCGGGTAAGGACATAGTAGTCCCCGGTCCTACGGATGCCATCACTACCCACATGGACTGTTAGCTAAGTGTTTACACTTATACCCTTCACGTTGGGCCAGGTGGACATCAGTTATTTTGGATTTCTATAAGAGGTATGAAGTATGCCTCGGTCATATCCACCCGTCACTATGGAGGATCGTGATCCTCCTTCGTTATTTTGTGAACAAGATCGAGTCCCGTCGGTTCACCATCGATCACATTCTCCACCTATACAATCCCTGAATCTATCAAGGGGAACAAATAAACCTCACACGTCGGGCCAGCAAAGCCCCATTCTTAAGCATTGATGAGGACTGGGACCGGGGGTGGCAGAGACGTTTCGTTCGGGTGAAGATCAAGGACATGGTTCCCCCAGAACCATGTCGTCCCCCGAGAAGTGGAATGCATCTCGTAAGTATAGTTTCCCCTTGAATGCCATTTTACCTTCATCTCTTCTTTTCTTACTGGTATTTGTGGTGATGCAGTCGTTGCTCGAGTCCCAAATGCGATCCCTTGGATTAAGGATTGGATCGAGGGAACTTGTTCACAGATGGCTTATTCCAAGCGCTCATGGTGCAAACTCTCGAGGGGTCGTAGGGAGGCACGTTCTCACAGTAAGACCTTACTCGAATAGGTAACATATGGCTCTCTTATTCGCATCATACTTACCCTCTTTTCTCCACTTTTTGTTTTGTAGGTTTGCCTAACACCATTGAGCTTAGGCCATTAGTAAGGGATGAGGACCCGTATATTAACCCCTCCGCTTTGGGGTAGCTCGGGGCTGCACCAGGAGGAAAGAAGAAAATTAATACTCTGGGATCCTCGAGCTCAGAGAAGAAGAAGACAAAGAAAATGTTGGCCCGTAAGCCAAAAGAAAGTTCTAGCTCCCGAGCACCAGACTCGGATTCGCTTTATCGGCTCAGGGATGAGCCTGAAGAAGATGATTTTTTTTCGTGGCCAACCAGCCGATGACTTCCCAGAATGCCGGCAAAACTCCGAAGGAGGCACCCGGTGTAATAGAGATTTCAGGAGCCTGGAACCAAAGTGTGACCTTTTTGACTCAAACGACGAAAATATGTGCAAAAAAACAACTGACTACCATATAGCGTGGAACATCACATTTGTCCGTTAAGGTGTAGAGCATGTAATATATGTGCTATACTCAGTATTTGCGGTTACAATAATTGACTGCATAGCGCATCAATATGCGCTATCCATCTTTACTCTTACTATTAAACAATTGTAAAATCTTAAAGCAAATTTTTTTCTTTTTGTTCAAATAACAAGAAGAGGATCGCAGAGTGTTGGGGTGTCAACGAAGGGGTGGGGGTGGGTAAGGGTTAGCACGAAAAAAAGGGATATAAGATCTGGGATAAAAAGTAGCAGCTTCAGATACTTTTATTATTACACATCTTTTAATGCTTATCTCAGTGGCGGAAGACCATTTCTCGAGGGGATTACACTACTTCCTTTTCATCTTGTGATTAGACATGTAAGAATTGAAATAGCTTAATCTCATTCGGATATTATGTTTTAAGTGAAATTTAAAATTACTATGGGATCTAAGTGAATGAAGTCCAAGCCATGGTCGATGTTTGGAAGGGCAAAATGGACCGAAGCTTTGGAGAAGGAGACCGCCCAGGCACCACTAACATCAGTAGAAGTTAAGTCCGAGTGATAAAAGAGAAGGTCGATAAGTGAGTCTAACTAAACGAGGAACTTCGAGCCTAATTGAACTTCGTCGTGGAAGAGGGGAATGCCCTCGGCAGTGAATGTGAAGCTGTAAAGGCTCAGATGCGCCCAACCTCCGCCGATGCTGAAGAGATGGTGGCCCAGTATAGGGTCGATGTCGAGGCATCCGAGGCCCGTTTGGAAACCATAATTGGGTACATGAAGCGTTTGTCTCAAATGAAGACCCTCGAAGAGATCCATGCCCGAGGCTTCGACATATCTACCGAGATAGAGGAGGTAAAAAATCTCGAGGTCGAGGCAAAGAAGCTAGCTGATCCCGATAATGAAGAAGGCCCTGACGGCTCTGGTAATGAGGCAGGTTCTGGTGAAGATCGGGGGTAGGTTCCTTAGGAATTTTCGTCTTTGATTTTGCACCTTGTACATTTATTTTGTTGAGGCCATTTTCATTGGTCTTTATAAAGACATTCTGGAATGTATATATAAAGTTTTTTCTCTTTTGGCAATTTTTAAGTCTATTACCTTTAGAATCCTTTTATTGCAAAGATTTCAAATTCCTTATCACGGAATAAAACATAATAATAAGTTGTTTTTCGGAGGTCCAAACAAGACTTGTTCTCGATGCAAGTTTTGTTTGAAACTTGTGGGGTCCCGAAATGACTGGAAGCTTTCCCCAAAATGTTTATTTAAATGTTTTTAAACTATAATTTTTTCGAGGGTAACCTTTGAACCTGTTTGAACTTTTGAAGACCTTATGTTTTGATTACGGGCTTCGGGCGTATCCGAGCCGCTTTTAGGTTTGGGAACTACCTAATAGGTCTTGTGCCTCCGAATTTCGATAACCCAAGCCGTCTGAACTTATCGACAGAAGTCCTCGAGTGGGGGTAGCCCCTTGGGCTCGGATAGGAGTGTCCTTTGGGATCGATAATTCTTGGGAAGTAATATCCATTAGGCTCGATACTTTTAAGAAGCAAAAATGTTTAATAGAAAGGTAGAAACTTTCTTTCGTTTCTGTGATTAATGTACAAGGTTGTATAAAAGTTCGTTTTGTGGCCAGTATGACCTACTCAATGCACGATTCATTTGAATGTTTGGCCCTTACAATGAATCCTAATTACCGAGCCTAGACTGAGGGCATATAGTTTCCTTCCTTGTTAAAAATCATGACCCGAGGGTGATGGGGTATTCGAGGTAGATCGTCGAGTGGGCTTGGATACTATTGACGTGACCATCGACTCCGATTCAAAACCAGTTTTCGATTCTAAGTTAGCACGATCCACTGCTGGCTCGTTAAAAACCTTGCCGAAACCCATTTTGGACAAAACCAGTTCAAGGGAAAAAAGTGCAACACGTGCTTCCAGACCTAACAACTACATCATCCTTTGGTTGTTGCCTGCAAGTGTTAGTCTAATTTGCTATACCTATTCGGTCCCATCTTCCCTTCATTCAGGTTTCGGGTTTTCAGTGTCACCTTTCTTAACACCAAGTCCCTAATATTGAAGTGTCAGAGGTTGGCTCTCCGGTTGTAATACCATCCGATCCGCTATTTTTGGGCGTCCAACCGTACGAGGGTGGCTGATGCGTGGCTAGAATTCATGATTTTTAGCATTATATACCGTGCATTTTAGGTGTTTTAATGATAAAAATACACGTCATGTGTGCTTAATGGAGTTTATTTAATGTGCAGGTGAGTTAAAAATGGAAGCCGAGCTAAATGAGAGCATAAACGTCGGAAAATATGTGCAAGAGTCGAAAAGGAAGAATCTGGGACAAGCCTGGCGTTACCCAGGCGTTAGAGCCAAAACGCCTGGGGTAGCCTGGCGTTACCCAGGCGTTAGAGCCAAAACGCCTGGGGTGGCCTGGCGTTACCCAGGCGTTAGAGCCATAACGACTGGGGTGGCCTGGCGTTACCCAGGCGTTAGAGCCATAACGCCTGGGGTGGCCTGGCGTTACCCAGGCGTTAGAGCCAAAACGCCTGGGGTAGCCTGGCGTTACCCAGGCGTTAGAGCCAAAACGCCTGGGGGGGCCTGGCGTTACCCAGGCGTTAGACCCATAACGCCTGGGTGCCTATTTCGACGAGGTCCGAGTTTTAATGGTCTTAAGAGTTTCCAAGCCAAGATAGGAGTCTTTTAGACGGGTAGGGTTTATTCCAACCGTATAAATAGACCCAAAAACATATCACAGGGGGGAGACGACTTTTGGGAGAACAAATACACACACGAATTCATTGAAGTAGCAAGGATCATCAGTTTTCTTCAGTTTTATTCAAGTATTTGCAGTTTATGCACATTTATGCAATTGTTTGATCAAAGCATGAGTGGC